>AWOL01S0030085.1:1430-36923 GCA_000715115.1 Nicotiana otophora
AACTGGCTGGCCTCCGCCTGGCTGACCTCCACCTCTAGGACGACTCCTACCCACCTGTCCTCCACCTCTTGGTGGTCGGACTACTGGTGGAACAACTGGTCCAATAAGCATTGGCTGCTGACCCTGCTGTACTAGTCTACCCTGAAGCCTGGGGAAAAACCTCCGCATGTGACTGGGATCCCCGGACTCGTAACAACTCTTCGCTGCGATGGGCTGCTGACTAAGTGTCTGGCCCTGGGGAACAGAATACCCACTCGGAGGACCCTAAATAACTGATGGGCGGAAGGAACTCTCTGGTATAGCACTGAGATAAGGTCGCACTGGAGCACCTCAAGGAGGTGGTGGTGCTGAAAATGGGGGTCTGCTGGACTGCCCCCTCACGAACTGACCTCTGCCCCCAGACGGAGCACCGCTGAATTCTCTAGAGTACATGCACCGCCTATCTCTCATAATCTGCTCTCGGCTCCGCTGACGCACACCCTCAATCCTCTGGGCTATCTTCATAACTCGCTCATAAGAAGTACCTATCTCAACCTCTCGTGCCATAGTGGCCTGAATACCAATATGTAAACCGGCTACAAAACTCCGCACTCTCTCCGCCTCCGTAGGGAGTATCATAAGTGCATGGTGAGATAATTCAGAAAACCTCGCCTCATAATCAGTCACAGAAATCTGACCCTGCCGGAGCTGCTCAAACTGAAACCGCAACTCTTCCCTCTGGGAGGGTGGAATATACTTGTCCAAGAAGATACGGGTGACCCTATCCCAAGTCATGGGAGGAGAATTTGCTGGTCTGCCAAGAGCATAAGACTGCCACCATCTACGGGCTCTACCCTCTAGCTGAAAAGTAGCAAAATCAACCCCATGGGATTCCAATATCCTAATGTTGTACAGTCTATCCTTGCAATGATCAATGAAATCATATGGATCCTTATGTCGCTCACCCCCGAAGACAAGAGGATGTAGTCTAGTCCATCTGTCCAATAAATTCTGAGGATCGGCGGCTACAGCTGGCCTGGGCTCAGGTGTAGCTGCTGCCACTGGCTGGGCTCCACCTACGGGTAGTGCACCTTGTGTCTGAAATATAGCAGCTGCCTGTCCATGAGCCTGTGTGGTAGGGGTCTGTTCTCCCCCGCCCGCCTAAGATGTGGTTGGGTCTGCCAGAAATAAACCAGCCTGAGTCATATTATCCATGAACCACATCATATGACCCATGACATCTTGAAATCCTAGTGGAGATGTGAAATCCATCGGAGCTGGTTCTGCCACTGGCACCTCACCCTACTCCTCAATAATGGGATTCTCTGTTGGACCCACTGGCGGCATAACTGGAACAGTCCTGGGACGTCCTCTCCCTCTACCATGGGCTGGAGCCCTCCCTTGGCCTCTACCTCAGCCTCTAGCAACTAGGGGAGTAGCACTTCCCTGGTCTGGAACCTCATTAGAGCGCGTTGTCACCATCTATGAGAGAATAAGAAAAGGACATTTAGAACTACATCAATTGCACTATGGAATATGAAGAAAGGTTATTTTCTAACACCCTATAGCCTCTTGAAGATAAGTACAGACGTCTCCGTACCGATCGGCAAGACTCTATTAGGCCTGCTCATAACTTGTGAGACCTACGAGAACCTAGTGCTGTGATACCATGTTGTCACGACCCAATTTCACCTATAGGTCGTGATGGCGCCCAATACTACATCCAGGCAAGCCAAATTAATAAATTAAGCATATATTGACAAAATTTAAAACCAAGAAAAATAATAAAATCCAAATTCTACTAATGTGTGTGCCAAGACCTGGTGTCACAAGTGTATGAACATCTAGTAGATTATACAAAATCTCAATTACTGTCTGAAATAAAAATAGATAAAATAAAAAAAAAATACAAAGTGAGACACTAGTAGCTACAGAATGGATTTGAGAATTAGCTCACCACTATGCCCCTGGATAACGTGGGTGTAAGGCGATAGGTCCCCCACTAGTACTCGCCTCCGTTCCTGCATAAAAAGTGCAGCAAGTGTAGTATGAGTACGTAAACAACGTGTACCCAGTAAGTATCAAGCCTAATCTTGAAGTGGTAGAGACGAGATGGCCGACTTTGACACTCACTATGGGTCAATAATAATAATTGAAATACAACAAGGATATGTAAATTAGCATGATTTACAGAATTTAAAATAATTTGTTTAATCAACGGAAATAATCAAATTCCTTCAAATGCAAAAATTCTCAATATATTACTTAAATTCCTTTAATTCAAATAATTTCCAATTTATCCATTAACTTCGCAAGCTGAAATAAATTATTAAAGTATCGTGTAATTATTATTATTAAGCACGATTTTTGCCAAGGACGTACGACCCGATCCAGAGTGTCGTGTACATTGCCGAGGGTCGTGCGGCGCAATCCATAGATGCATCTATCCTGCCGAGGCGTTCGGCCCGATCCACAAGAAAGGAGGACATTTTCTTATGTACCTCCGGAAGGAGAGTATATTTATTATAAGATAAATTCGGGAGGAAGAACTATTTCTCTTAACAATTAATTAATTTAAACAGAAAATCATGTATATGATATTTTCATCCTTTAATATTTTTATCTAACAATTCACAATATATGTATATGTCAAATAATATTACTTAAACAAAGAATACAATTTACACAATTAATTCATACTTTGAGTTCTAAACTACCCGAACTTTAGCATTAATAGTAGCTACGCACGGACTCTCGTCACCTCGTGCGTATGTAGCCCCCATAATTAGCAACAATTATTAAATTTTAATCACCTATGAGGTAATTTCCCCATCACAAGATTAGACAAGAGACTTACCTCGTCTTGCTCCAATTTAATCCACTATAGGGCCTTTTCCACGATTATCCAACTCTGTCTGGCTCGAATCTAGCCAAAATAATTCGATACAATCACTAAAAATTATAGGAATCAATTCTATAAGAAAATACTACATTTTTAATAAAAATCCCGAAAATAATTAAAAATTCATCTGTGGGACCCACGTCTCGAAATTCGGCGAAAGTTATGAAATCCGACAACCCATTCAATTATGAGTCCAACCATACCAGTTTCAATCTCAAAACACTAATTAAATGATGAGAACAATGATATATTTATGTTTCTAGACCAAATCCAAGTTAGAATCACTTACCCCAATGTCATTTCCTTGAAAATCTATCAAAAATTGCTTCTGCTCAAGCTCCAATTTGTTTAAAATGGCGAATGGGACGAATTCCCTCTGTTTTCATAACTTACAGATATGTCCCGTTCGATCAAGAAGCTCGATCTCGGGAGCTCGATCTCAGGGAGCTCGTTCTTGGGAGCTCGATCTTGGGAGCTCGATCTTAGGGAGCTCGATCTTGAGAGCTCGATCATGGGAGCTCGATTTTTGGGAGCTCGATCATGGGAGCTCGATCTTGGGAGCTCGATATTTTGCAGAAATTATATTTTCAAATACATATACTAACAAGCTTAAGGAATTTTATTTAATATTATGTATACATCTTACTTTCTGCTTTGGTAGACTAAAGTCCTAGTGATTTTCTACTCCCGATTTGGAGATTAAAATCTTTGAATTTTCTATTCCGGTTTGAGATTAAAGTCTTTGTGGCTTTCTACTCAATCGGAGATTAAAATCCTAGTGATTTTCTACTCGGTTGTTTTTATTCAGTTTGAAGATATAAAAACTTCACCGACTTACTCATTATGGTTGTGTCAATTTCTTTTACAGAAAAATGACAACAAATACGGAACAACAGAATGGTTCTGTTGGTACTACTACTTGTTTACCCTCAAAATCGGATAATAATTAAATTTGTAAGTGGAGTTAAGGATACGTGGATTAACTTGACACAAAACGATAAATTAAATTGCAATTGAAATAAATAATGATAAAGTAAATGCAAACAACGCGAATTGAACAATCTTAGCCTTGGAAGGTTAATTAACCTGGAGCCAGATACACTTCGATTGGTGTCAGGATACAGAAGAACAAAAGCTTAATAAGAAATAATAATAATGTATTGCTTTGGGATGCGTGTTACAATGTTCTCAATAAATTATCAGACCCACCCTTTATATAGTAGAGGAGTCCTACTTTAGGTTTAATTATATAAAAAGGTAAAAATCTTTAAATTTGCTGATTACCGGTTCCTTACTGATATGCGCCGGGATTCCCGCCGCAACATCTGCTCGGTTACATATACTTCGATCTTCTATTGGTTATTCTAACAATGTTTATTCGAGCTCGTTCATGGCTAGGGTTTACTCCAGGGTCTCGGACTGTCCTGAATACAAATTTGGACAAGACGGAAAATACCATACTCTGAAGGAGACTCTGCTGGCTGCAGATCGTATATAAGATGTAGCTTACCTAAGTCCCCGTAATAACTGCGCCTCTACGCCCACAAGGCCACTAGTCATATATGTACCTGCACAAAACGTGCAGGAAGTGTAGTATGAGCACGTAAATCAATGCGTACCCAGTAAGTATACCGGCTAACCTCGAAGAAGGAGTGACGTGGGGTCGACTCGGACACTTACGATGGGCTATAATTAATATACCAATTATATGATTAAGCATGGATTACGTAGAACGGATGCAAGCCCGATATCATAAAGTAAGTAAACATTTCTTTTGTTAACAAGAAGTTTTCCCAAATTCATTTTCATCATTTTAACAGTTTATATCTCAGGCCAATGAGGCAATATCAATTAATAATTTCCGAAGCAGTTTATATCATGCGCAAGTCATGCCGAGACCGTACGGCCTTATCCAACAATAAAAATAAACTATGCAATGCCAAGGGTCGAACGACGTGAACCATAGATGCATCTATTATCCCGCTCGCGAATCATACATGCGACGCGGTCAAATGTAAACTTAAGGATTACCCCGCTCGCGAATCATACCTGCGACGCGGTCAAACATACATTTAACATTTAAATCATATTTCTTTCTTGATTCCTTTCAAAATAAGGGAAACTCAACTTGAAGCCCTTTAAGGAAATTACCCCGCTCACGAATCATACATGCGACGCGGTCAAATGTAAACTTAAGGATTACCCCGCTCGCGAATCATACCTGCGACGCGGTCAAACATACATTTAACATTTAAATCATATTTCTTTCTTGATTCCTTTCAAAATAAGGGAAACTCAACTTGAAGCCCTTTAAGGAAATTACCCCGCTCACGAATCATACATGCGACGCGGTCAAATGTAAACTTAAGGATTACCCCGCTCGCGAATCATACCTGCGACGCGGTCAAACATACATTTAACATTTAAATCATATTTCTTTCTTGATTCCTTTCAAAATAAGGGAAACTCAACTTGAAGCCCTTTAAGGAAATTACCCCGCTCACGAATCATACATGCGACGCGGTCAAATGTAAACTTAAGGATTACCCCGCTCGCGAATCATACCTGCGACGCGGTCAAACATACATTTAACATTTAAATCATATTTCTTTCTTGATTCCTTTCAAAATAAGGGAAACTCAACTTGAAGCCCTTTAAGGAAATTACCCCGCTCACGAATCATACATGCGACGCGGTTACACATAGATTTCTTAAGCTATTATATTATTGCTCAATTCTTTTCGAAATTACGAAGTTCAAATGAAACCTTTTAAATCTTAAATTCTTCAAATTTCCATTCTTTCAAGACAATTATTACTCAACCTCAATCTTGCTTCTTCTCAAGGCAAACAATAACATAAATCGACAGCAATGTTTACAAGGCATGATATAAACCTAGACTACCCGGACATAGGCATAACTACTAGCTACGTACGGACTCTCTTCACCCAGTGCGTATGTAGCCCCCACAATTAGAAGCATATATTAATTTATTTCACCTATGGGGTTAATTCCCTCTAATAAGGTTAGAAAGGAGACTTACCTCGATCCGAAGCTCCTTAACCGGTTCCCAAGCCCTTCCGACGACTCAAACCGATGATCAACGTTCCAAAACTAGCCAATAAATATCCAAACCCATAAAAATATACTCTAAAACTCATTATAATCCAATTTGTAATAATTTGTAACCTCAATCGAAAAGTTGATAAAATTCACCCTCGGGCCCACGTGCCCGAATTCTGAAAGTTTTCGAAGATAAAGTTTACCCATAGCCTCATGAACTGAAATATATAATTTTATGCCAATTCCATACTCAAATTCGTGGTAAAAATCCAAAATACCAAATTCTAGGTTTTCTACCAAAATCCCACAATTTCTACTAATTGCCATGTCTAAATCCATATATAAACCATGTATTTAACTTGGAATAGGTGGGAATTAACATAACTCCAAGTTTCTAGGTGAATGCTCCTCTCAAGAAGCTCCAAAGATTGTCCAAGAATGAAGAAATGAGCAAAAATGCTCAAATCTCCGGTTTAAACACTCACTGGCCAGCGATCATCGTAGCCGTGGAAAAATCCTTCGCGCCCGCGACTTCGCACCCGGGGAAAAATCCTCTGCGCCTGCGATGGATTTCTCGCACATGCGGCTTCGCATCGGTGGCAAAAATTTTAGCGCCTGCGACTTCGCACCCGCGGTAAAATTCTTCGCGCCTGCGGCTTCGCTCCTGCGATGGAGTTTTTGCGCCTGCGATGGATTTTTCACACCTGCGGCTTCACACGCGCAGACCCTTTTGCACAGGTGCAAGCACACCAGATATCCACTGCCTCAACTCTTCTTCAAATGCCAAATTTGATCCGTTAACCACCCGGAATCTATCCGGGGCCCTCGGGACCTTAACCAATTATACCAACACATCCCAAAACACATTACGAACTTAGTCGAGCCTTCAAATCACATCAAACAATGTCGAATTCATGAATCGCACCCAATTCCAAGCCTAATGAACTTTAGAATTTCAAACTTCTACATTCGATGCCGAAACCTATCAAACCACGTCCGATTGGCCTCAAATTTTGTGCACAAGTCATCTTTGATATTACAGACCTACTTCAACTTCCGGAATCGAATTCCGACCCCGATATCAAAAAATTCACTCCTGGTCAAACTTCTCAAAATTATCCAAATTTCTAACTTTCGCCAAATGACCCCAAAATGACCTACGGACCTCCAAATCCACTTCTGGTCGCGTTCCCAATACCAGAATCACCATATGGAACTATTTCCAAACTCGAAAATTCCAAACGGACATCGATAACATTGAAATGCACTTCAACCCAAATTTGTGGAATTCTTCCAAAATGCTAACCTCCACAATGGGTGACGAAACGCTTCTGGGGGTATCTAGAACCTAATACGAACATACGCCCAAGTCTGAAATCATCATACAAACTTGCTGGAACCTTCAAATCCCGATTCCGAGGCCGTTTACTCTAAAATCCAATCTTAGACAATTCTTCCAACTTAAAGCTTTCGAAATAGAATTTTCTTTCCAATTCAACTCTGAACTTCCCGAAATTCAATCTCGACAACTCGTACAAGTCACAATACCTGAAGCGAATCTGCTCATGGCCTCAAACCGCCGAACAACGAGGTAGAGCTCAAAACGACCGTTCGGGTCATTACATTCTCTCCCACTTTAACATACGTTCATCCTTGAACGTGCTAAGAACTGCTCTAGAGTTGTCTGAAATCACTGCTTAACACCTCGTGCTCCTACCCGTGCTATCACAACTCGGTTGAGCACACTGGCTCAAGTAAATCTGAAGATTCCCCTTGTGTTTATTCAAACTAGCCTTAGAGCCAAATTCCAACATCCGGAATCTTCTTCTAGGCCTGTTTCCAACATACGATCACCGTATCAATCACCACATGATGTACCAAAACATGACTGTATACCTTTGCTGAATTCACACCATGCACCGCATAATTCACATGACCATAATAACATCTTCTAATAACAATAGTCGAAATTCCCTGAATCTGATGTTCACCATGCACCTCATGACATATATAAGTCTGGTTCCAACTCTTGTAATACCGCCACGACAGAAGAGACGTGTAGAAATTCATAACCAACTGCCGAGTCAACAAATCATTGAATCTATCCTCTTGACTAGAATCATCACCCCATTATGAACCGAATAATGGTGTTTGTTCTTTAATATGCTTCATATAATTCGATCGCACTTATCCCAAATCCAAAAATCTCGTCTCACCCAGTATAAGTTGTCCAGGCAATAAGCCACCGTAGGCACTGCCAAAAGTCGTATATGATGCCACAATGTGCCAATAAACTACAAACCCGAACGTGATAACAAAAGAAAATAAACTTTAGAAAGGATTACTCAACCCGCGTAACTAATTGGACAACCGAAAAGGTGTTACGAACCTTCCTCAGAAAATGGAAAACAAAACACACAAAAATAGACATAGGGGACTGCACTCAACATCACACGATTGCGGCACGCAACCCGATCCAAACAACATGCCTGTGACGGCGTGCCACCCGATCCATACATAAAATCTATATAAGGAGATACTTACCGAGCTAGAATGCTCATTATTACAAAATACCCGAATATCGACCACAAGCACGCTAAGTGCATAATACCATCCCCGGGGTGATAGATAGCGCCATACGCTACAAAACCCAAGCACAACTAATGTGCGATATATGATCTGCTTCTCGAGAGTCATCCGGCTCACATAGCACTATCACTGCAAGGAACCTCAACACACATGAAATTAACAAGCCGTTTCACAACTCACACGACAAAATATAGCATTACATGAAAAAGCCGACAACGAAACGACATCCAATGTCCGAATACTCCTCTATAAGGAGCACTATGCTGAAATGAACACATCCAGCCTGATACATAACCCATATTCATATTTAAATACTTTCATAGACCTCAAGCTAATTCTAATCGCACTGTACTAAGCTAATAACCTTTTAAGGGTACATAATAACCCATTTTTCCCATAACACATAAGAACAACCATCATAACCAGAACAAGCAGTCACAGTCCACCACCAGACGAACCGAGCGTCCTCCAGGCACGAATTCCTAATTAGCGATATTACCACAATCTTCATACTTGATTTCCATTCTTCAATCAATCAAGTGACTACACGTCACACTTATACAATCTTCCTGTGGGATATGCACCCATGATCTTCCGTACCAGGTAACAAGTCTGTACATTTATACTACCGGCCACACCAACGTTGTAAAGAAATTCAAGAATCCGGATTCAGTATGCAAAGCCTCTTCACACCAGGCACCGATCTCAGGTGGCGCCAAAAATAATGCCAATTGACTCTAACCATCTGAGTCCTTTCTCGCTCATCTGAGCTCGTGACATTCTTGTCAACACCGAACCTCAACCTTGATCCTCAACTTCCAAATCCCATGCTAATCGCCGCACTTAATCATACCAATGCGCAAGAGCACCAAATATTTCATCATAACTTCCGAACCACTAATAGGGTAAACACTTCATCATATAGAAACATTTTACTTAGCTCATTTCAAGAGAACCATTGCAACACGCAGCCAAATTTCCATGACCATAGAAAATACAAACCTCGAGTAGTGGTTTAAACCACCATAATCCTTTCGGGATCTGTCTACACATAACATGCCATAATGCTCGAATACCCCCAAATAAAATCAATTACGGCGGCAGTCAAACGTCGCACGTACCGCCACAAATCACATTCATAATTCAACACGCTGAAGGAGCTAATCATTGCCATCATCATGCCAATTCAACCATTGCTAACCAAACCCGATTTCTCCTAATTTACTCTGGATCTTCCTTAGAAATAGCAACAACTCCTTTATCAATATAACAAACTCAATCCGCACTCATCCCGAGTGACTCCTTTTCACGAGACCACATTGTCTCCAGAACCCGCGAACCATTTCATACCCTCCTTGTGCGCATAATCATGTCTTTAACTAATATATCCATTTTGATGAATCTTCTATAAATCCAAAGTTACATATACCCTTTCCTCTCATGTTACCCCATAGACCAAGGATAACACAGAACACTCCACACTCTTTTATCAAAATCCGCTGCAAAAGCTCGATATTCAACCATGCTATGGACTCAAAATCCTTAGACACCACACCTTAACTTTTGAATCTACTAGGGCCGTTATTGAGAGTCACCCATTCTGACTTGGTCCCGAATATAATCAACTCCAAGGATCCACTAGCATATGGACGCCCTCTCAAAGAAGCACCTGGCCAAATCATCTTCCTTGTAACTCACCTCTACATGAAGCATAACTAATGAGTCTTCCCAAAGCCTTAGCATGAATCGATAGGGCCAACTATAGCATACATTCCTCAAATCACTTGATCAAATTACCACTGATGTTCTCCTTCCATAGTCGTAACAACCCATCAATATACCGATAGCCCAAAATTCTTACAAATAGACGACCATGCAATCCAACTGTAGGCGGTGGGACTCTCCCACTTATCTTGAAGCTACTATTGCATAAACCTGGAACCCACCAAGATTCTTCCTTCATCGATATGATCTAGCACAATCAACCCGGCAAATTCCTCGAAATCATTTATGTTAAACACTTCATGAATACTCTGAATCACTAGCCACATGCACATATTCGACCTCTTCCAGGATAGTCAGTATAGATTCTCTGTAGGACCTTCGTCAACACCACACAACTGCTAACCCGCTCACATGAGATAACCCACATGTGGAAATTTCATGCCGACATCCTCCAACAACGCTGCACCGAGTACAATAACCACGAAGCCAATAAACCATCCTTAGCCCATGCTCGTTCACCAGCTGTACAAGTCCGTTCACTCCTCATGGACATCAACTAAAGGTGCGACAATACATTCCAATCCAAAGTCATGCTGTATCCCTCTTCATATCGGCAAACTCATTTCTCGCATCCAATCTTCCCACCCCCCCACTATAACAACCAACATTCCAAAATAGGTTTGTAGACCTAGTCATTGTACACCATGAATCCCAAATCACTCCAAACTTTCCTCAAGACATGTAGCTATCCTACCCCGTAACCCATATACTACATTGCCACTCTCTCACTTTGGTCAAACCCTCTCCTTTAAGCAACTACTCGACTTCTGTTTCTCACACATGGCCTTCTAGGAACTTAACAACCACAAGACACCTCCCACATGTCCTTCATCATCCTTCGCTGCCCAACTGTTTCCTTAAACCAAAATCTACCTCTGTAGCACTTGAACCGATAGACCGTTACCAACTTTAAACCCTTCCGAAAATCATCTTTCTCGAGCCATCAATATCGGGAATACCGATTCGATCCTGAACCATTGCGCACTGTGACCTCTGACAACCGCTTTCTCGGCAACATTTATAATACCCTACCCCAAGACGAATTGAAGGAAACCATAACACTGACAAACTTAACACATCATAACCAATCAAGGACGATGACACCACATCACAGGCGAAGATTCCACCACACTCGAAAATATCGAGTCCCGCTACTCCATCAACCCAAGTATGAACATTCTTAGTTGGATTGCCTCTCCTTCATCGAAAGTAAAATACTGAATCTCTGAATCATGCGCTGATTAAACCTCCTTCCAAGTCATTCACGGCCCCAAGACATAGGCAAGCATCCTACCATCATATCAATACTATGTGATAACAACTCATGAGCATCATAACAACCAGTGCATAGCCTCAAAGCTCTCAGAAGTATAGCTATTGAGCTGAAATGACAGAATATCCTTCCACAAGGTGACGACAATAGCCCAATCAAATTACACAGGGAGAAACATCCTGCACCGCATCTGGAGTACCATTAAAATTCCTTAATTCTCGTTCGATAGCAAGCACTTCACGTTGCATAAGATGGAATTGGAAGAAATAAAGGCATAAGCCTCAAAGGAATCAAATCGCACGATGAGGAATCAAGAAAGGAAGTGCTCCTAACAACCCTATAACCTCTCAAAGATAAGTACAGACGTCTCTGTACCGATCCGCAAGACTCTACTAGACTTGCTCATGACTCGTGAGACCTAAGTGAACCTAGTGCTCTAATACCATGTTGTCAC
Source organism: Nicotiana otophora (assembly GCA_000715115.1). Classification (NCBI taxonomy): domain Eukaryota; kingdom Viridiplantae; phylum Streptophyta; class Magnoliopsida; order Solanales; family Solanaceae; genus Nicotiana; species Nicotiana otophora. Next base: position 13,476 of record AWOL01S0030085.1, read on the forward strand.
GACCCAAAATCCGTTAAAGGTCGTGATGGCACCGGACACCACTGTCAGGCAAGCCAACGCTAAATAGTTAATTAAATTCTCATTTTAATATTTTGAAATCGTAAATTTATTTTAATTTATCTAGTAAAAGCTAAATTTACAGAATAAATATAATGTTTTCCAATTTCAATACTGAACATTCCATAATTATCCCAGAACCCGGTGTCACAAGTACATGAGCATTTTCTAGGAGTGTAAAATAAAATACAATAACTGTCCGGAATACAAATTTGGACAGGAAAACAAATGCCATGCTCTGAAGGAGACTCTGCTGGGTGTGGATTGTATATAAGATGCAACTTACCTAAGTCCCCTTAATAACCATGCCTATGCACCCACAAGGCCACTAGTCATATATGTACCTGCACAAAATGTGCATCAAGTGTAGTATGAGTGCGTAAATCAACGCGTACCCAGTAAGTATCCCGCTTAACCTCGAAGAAGTAATGACGAGGGGTCGACTCAGACACTTACTGTGGGCTATAATTAATATACCAATGATATGATTAAGCATGGATCACGTAGAACGACTGTAAGCCTGATATCATGAAGTAAGTAAACAATTCTTTTGTTAAAAAGAAGTTTTCCCAAATTCATTTTCATCATTTTAACAGTTTATATCTCAGGCCAATGAGGCAATATCAATTAATAATTTTCGAAGCAGTTTATATCATGCACAAGTCATGCCGAGGTCGTACGGCCCGATCCAACGATAAAAATAAATTGTGCACTACCGAGGCTCAAACGACGCGAACCATAGATACACCTATTACCCCGCTCGCGAATCATACCTGCGACGCGATCAAATGTAAACTTAAGAAATTACCCTGCTCGTGAATCATACCTGCGACGCGCTCAAACATATATTTAACATTTAAATCATATTTCTTTCTTGATTCCTTTCAAAATAAGGGAAACTCAACTTGAAGCTCTTTAAGGAAATTACCCCGCTCGCGAATCATACATGCGACGCAGTTACACATAGAAGTTTTAAGCTATTATAATATTCCTCAAATCTTTTCAAAATTACGAAGTTCAAATGAAACCTTTTAAATCTTAAATTCTTCAAATTTCCATTCTTTCAAGACAATTATAAGCATAACTAGTAGCTACGTACAGACTCTCGTCACCTCGTGCGTATGTAGCCTCCACAATTATAAGCATATATTAATTTATTTCACCTAGGGGGTTAATTCTCTTTTATAAGGTTAGAAATGAGACTTACCTTGCTCAGAAGCTCCTTAACCGGTTCCCAAGCCCTTCCGACGACTCAAACCGATGATCAACGCTCCAAAACTAGCCAATAAATATACAAACCCATAAAAATATACTCTAAAACTCATTATAATCCAATTTGTAATAATTTCTAACCAAGATCAAAAAGTCGATAAATTTCATCCTCGGGTCCACGTACTCGAATTCCGAAATTTTTCAAAGATAAAGTTTACCCATAGCCTCATGAACTCAAATATATAATTATATGCCCAATTCCGTACTCAAATTCGTGGTAAAATCCAAAAATACTAAATTCTAGGTTTTCTACCAAAACCCCACAATTTCCACTAATTGCCATGTCTAAATCATTATATAAACCAAGTATTTAACTTGCAATAGGTGGGAATTAACTTACCTCTAAGTTTCTAGGTGAATGCTCCTCTCAAGAAGTTCCAAAGTTCGTCCAAGAATGAAAAATGCTCAAATCCCCGCTTTAAACACTCACTGCCCAGCGATCATCGCGCCCGCGGCAAAATCCTTCGCGCTTGCGGTGTCCGCACCTGCGGCTTCGCGCCTGTGATGTATTTTTCGCACCTGCGGCTTCGCACCCGCGACCCTTTTTGTGCCGGTGCGATCACACTAGATATCAGCTGCCTCAACTCTTCTTCAAATTCCAAATTCGATATGTTAACCACTCGGAATCCATCCGGGGCCCTCGGGACCTTAACCAATTATACCAACACGCCCCAAAACACATTACAAACTTAGTCGAGCCTTCAAATCACATCAAACAATATCAAAATTCATGAATCACACCCCATTCCAAGCCTAATGAACTTTAGAATTTCAAACTTCTACATTTGATAACGAAACCTATCAAACCATGTCAGATTGGCCTCAAATTTTGTGCACAAGTCACCTTTGATATTACAGACCTACTCCTACTTTCGGAATCGAATTCCGACCTCGATATCAAAAAGTCCACTCCCGGTCAAACTTCTCAAAATTATTCAAATTTTCAACTTTCGCCAAATGACACCAAAATGACCTACGAACCTCCAAATCTACTTCCGGTCGCGCTCCCAATACCAGAATCACCATACGGAGCTATTCCCAGAGTCAAGAAATTCCAAACGGACATCGATAACATTGAAATGCACTTCAACCCAAATTTGTGGAATTCTTCCAAAATGCTAACCTCCACAATAGGTACTGAAACGCTCTCGGGGTATCCAGAACCCGATCCAAACATACACCCAAGTCTAAAATCATCATACGAACCTGCTGGAACCTTCAAATCCCGATTCCAAGGCCATTTACTCTAAAATTCAATCTTAGTCAATTCTTCTAACTTAAAGCTTTCGAAATGAGAAGTTTCTTTCCAATTCAACTCTGAACTTCCCGAAATTCAATCCCGACCAAGCGTACAAGTCACAATACCTGAAGTGAAGCTGTTCATGGCCTTAAACTGCCGAACGATGCACTAGAGCTCAAAATGACCGATCGGGTCGTTACAGACCATATACAGATAGCCCCCTCCTATTTCGGAGAGTAGACGATGAGAAACGACACGAGCTTCTAATTCTTTCTTCGACACCACACGATATAAATAGAAAAATAATCGAAACGTCTCACCAGTCAGGTCTTAATGGCATTAAATGTTTTTCAGTTGCTGGTCGGCCATTCCTGGATGTGAACCGTCATTGAAAAACTATAAATACCCCATCATTTGCTCATTCAAACTTTTCATCCAAACCTTCTACCCCCAGACTTTAGCAATCTTAATATTTTCAGGCACTTATATTTTGGTTATTTGAGATCTTTTTATACGAACTTTTGTTCCATCTTCTTCCCAAACTATCAAGTGTACTCTTTTAACTTCCTTTTCTCCCTCTTTTTTCCTTTATTTTTAAATATATGGAGAAGACTTCAAAAATCGTTCCCTAAAAAGAAACTCCTTCTACCTCGCGGCCGACTACCGAAGAGACTATTCTGCGTACTACTGTCGCGGAACCAGTACCGGAACCTCCTCCGAAAATCTTCATTCTGAGGAGGGGGGGGGAGGTGCCCGATCAATGCTGATTTTTAGGTCGAAAAGCCCTTCTTTGTACCATGCTAGTGTGAGGAGGTCTCGAGGTACATCTACTCAATCACCGAGGATATTCTCTCCGAAGTCAAAAAGGATTGTAACTGGGTTGACAAACATGTGGTGGTTCCTGAACCGGACAAAGCCATCACCACCCACGCCAAGAGATTTTTCAGTGTTTACACTTATCCCTTCACGCTGGGCCCCTTGGACCCGGTTATCATCGACTTTTGCAAAAGATACGAGGTAACCCTCGGTCACATTTACCCTTCTTTCTGGAGGATCGTAATCCTTCTCTGTTTCTTTGTAAGCAAGATCGAAGGGTGCCCTTTCACTATAGACCACCTCATGCGTTTATACAGTCCCCGACTCTACCGGGGGGGACTGATCAAGCTCACCCGTCGAGCCAGTAAAGCCCCATTCTTGAGTATCGATGAAGATCAGGATCGAGGTTGGTTAGGCCGTTTCATTCGAGCACATGTCATTCCATGAGAAGTGGAATATGTCACGTAAGTATAATTTTTCTTCCAAGAATTGATTTATCGCCTTTTTTGGTTTCTTCTTATTGGTGTTCTGTGGTGATGCAGCTGTTGCCCGGATCCCAAATGCAATTCCTCGACTCAAGCAATGGGTTGAGAGCATCGTACTACAAAGGCCTTACTCGGAGCACTCATGGCACGTACTTTCATAGGGTCGATGGGAGGCCCGTTCACGGGTAAATAATACTTGAGTTCCTTTTTTCTTCATTAAGTTCTCACTTGTTTTACTTATCTTTGGAGGTTTATCCAAGGATGTCACACTGAGGCATCAATTTGGTGGTGAGAACCTCCGCGCCGAGTCCCCTGCTGAAAAGAAGAAAAGAAAATTGCTCCAAGTTCTCCGAGCTCGGAGAAGAAGAAAACAAAGAGAAGGCTGGTGCGCAAGTCTAAAGAAAGCACCAACGCTCGAGCACCATCTTAAGATTCACTCTATCGGTTGAGGGACAAATCCGAAAAAGAAGATGAAGCCTTTGATTTGATGGCCCGCATGTTATCGCGACTCGAATGGCAAGGGGCCTCTGAACCGGAGAGGGGTGGGGACGGTCTACCTCAAGTTAGGGAGGTCAGCAAGGAGGCTATAGCCGAAGCTTCTCGGGATATAGGCAACACCCCAAAGGAAGAACATGGTGTGATCAATATCACTGAGTCGCCTTCGTTCACCGAGTCCATGTTCAATGAGGCTCATACGGTGAAGGAATATCCCAATAAGTGAGCCCACGGAGCAGACGACCCATTCCGCAGTTTTTTTGATGGCATGGATTCTACCACCATGGAGTACGTCACCAGTTTAGGTGACTTGGAGGTGTTGACGAAGAGTCTATCTTTGGCAACAAGCGGGCCTTCTTCAAGCCCGAAGTTGGTGAACTGATTTCCAGCTCCGAGGGTGGATCCCAACCGGAAGTGGTCGATCGTCATCTCCATTTCGGAGGATGCCCGGATCCTCTCTGCCCCCGTAGAGGTTGCCAGCTACCTTCAGTATTTGGCGATCGAGGAAGACCAAGCTAAGATGAACGAGGTAGACGCGTCCTGCCTGTTCAATAAAGCACACCATGCGCTAAATCGGGTAACTTCCAATATCTCTTGATGATTTCAATTCATACTTAGACTAATTTGTAGATAATCCTAACATTTTTCGTTGTGTTTGTAGGACTCGGTACTTCATTATGAGACCTTTCTCTGATATCGGGATGAGCTAAACCAGCTTGAGGCCGAGGTCCGAGGGCTCAACGAGAGGAGAGATTCTTACAAACATCTTAGCGAGCAGCGTGAGGGGGAAGCTAAAAGCCTTCGAGCTGAGCTGGAGGTGGCTGGAAGGAGCATGCCAACTATGCCGACGAAATGGTGGCCCAATATAAGGCCAATACTAAGGTGGCCCTAATGAAAGATATCGTCAAGCATACGAAGCGGTAATCTCGAAGGGAGGCCCTCGAGGAGATTCATGCTCGGGGTTTCGACTTGTCGGCCGAAATCGAGAGTGCTAAGGGGCTCGAAGCCGAGCACAAAAGGTTGTATTATCCCAAGGAAGACTCCAAGAGTTCGAGCAGTTCCGAGGGCGAAGGAGACTCCTAAGACCCTGGCGACGAGGCATGCTTAGGTGAAGACCAAGCCTTTTATGTGCCTTGTTCTTGTTGTATTTTTGTACTTGTGTACTTTTGTACTTTTTGTCAAGGCCATTTGGCCTTTGTATAGACTGTATATATAATATATGGCTTGTTTTCCCTTTGACAATATCTGACCATAACTTTTCCCCAAGGTACTTAGATTATAGTTTGTCAAGGGTAGTCTTTAGAACCGGCTTAGAAATTATTTCAAGGCCTTGGTTTTTATTACGGGTCACAGACGTCTCCGAGCCATTTTATTATAGTTGTGGCCTTTTTAGTTCAGGTGTTACTCAGTGGGCTTGTCAACTCGAGTTATCTGGGATTGCCTAAGATAACAGTCCACGAATGGGGATGGCAGTAGCCTTTAAGGTTCGGGCGCTGCCTTATATGTCTTGTGCCCCCGGGCTTCGATAACCTGAGCCGTCCGAGTTTGTTTTTGGATGGAAGTCCCCGATTGGGAGTGATCGTTTAAACCCGGATAAAGGAAGCATGTGGGCTCGATACCTTTAGGAGATCAAATGTAAGAAATTCCTTAAAAGGAAAAGAAAAAGGAGAAATTCTTAAGGGACAAGATATTTATCCACAAGGTAGAAATTTCTTTTTATTCCTGTGCATAATAGTTACACGCGTGTACAAGTTTTGTGCCAGGGCTCGATTAGTCTATGCGGGCATGGCTCATTTGACCGTTTGTCCCTTACAGAAAATCCTATCGATCGAGCCGAAACCATTCAATCATAAAGTTTCTTTCCTTGCTAAAGTCGTTATCTGAGGCTAATGCCCCCCAGTGTTCGGGGTCAATCGTAGAGAGGCCTCGAATACTGTTGTCATGATCTTCTATACCGGTTCGTAACCGTCCTTCAATTATAAATTAGAATGATTTACTGCTGTCTTGTTAAAATCCTTGCCGGAAAACCCATTTGGGACAAAACCTGTTCAAGCGAAAAATAGTGCATCACATGCTTTGAGGCCTAAAAATTGTTTCGCTCCTTGTTTGCTACCTACAAGTGTTAGTTAAAAATAATAGAAATGAGTGGGGCCATACCTTAACAGTAATATCATTTCAAGTGAGTTATATTGTTGTTGTTCGGTAGTTGCTCGTGTTCATTGCTCCGAGTTTGTAGGACCCCTTTCTGGTGATCTCGATAATTTGATACGGACCTTCCTAGTTCAGACCCAACTTTCCTTCATTCGGGTTTTGGGTTCTTAGTGTGACCTTCCTTAACACTAAGTCCCCAATATTGAAGTGTCGAAGGTTAGACCTTCGATTGTTATATCTCTCGATCCGCTATTTTTGGGTGGCCAACCGGACAAGGGCTGCTTCGCGCCTTTCATCTACTAGATCTAGGCTCGTGTTCATATCCTCGTCGTTTGATTCCTTGGTTGTATATCAGAACCTCAGACTAGGTTCTCCGACTTTGACTGGTATTATAGCTTCGGCGCCATGAACCAATGAGAGTGGGGTGGCCCCAGTACTGGACTTCGAGCTCGTACGGTATTCCCATAAGACTTCAGGCGGGATTTCCTTTCATTTTCCTTTGGCGTTAGTTAACATCTTTTTAAGGTTTTGGAGTATGGTTTTGGTGGTCGATTCCGCCTGTCCGTTCCCACTAGGGTGATAGGGCATTGATAGGATCCTTTGATCTTGTGGTCTTCGAGAAACTTGCTTACTTTACCACCGATGAATCGTTTCCCATTGTCGCACATGATCTCGGCCGGCATTCTGAACCGGCATATGATGTGGTCCCAAATTAAGTCGATGATCTCCTTCTCCCTAACTTTCTCGTATGCCTGGTCTTCCACCCACTTAGAAAAATAGTCAGTCATAAATAATATAAATTGAGCCTTACCGGGTTCCCATGGAAAGGGACCAATGATGTCCATTCCCCACTTCATGAATGGCCATGGTGACAGAACCGAATGCAGCAACTCCCCGGGTTGATGAATCATCGGAGCATATCTTTAACAATCATCACATTTTCGTACGAACTCCTTCATGTCCTTTTACATATCAATCTAGTATTAGCCGACTCTAATTACTTTTCGAACCAATGATTCGGCGCCTGAATGATTTCCACAGGTGCCTTCGTGGATTTTCCTCAAACGTACTCGGTATCCCTTGGTCCTAGATATATCGCGAGTGGGACATAAAATGTCCTTTTGAAGAGGGTTCTGTCCTCGGACAGGCTAAACCGGGCTGCCTTTGTACACAAGGCCCTCGATTATTTTGTATCCGAGTGCAGTTTTCCGGTATTCATATATTCTATATATTTAATTCTCTAATTCCAAGTTACGAGTTAATCTCGTCATGGCCTTTTTCCACTTTCGATCATATAAGATGTACGACTGCCCCTGAGTTGAACTCGTCTTATTCGACCGATGATCCTAGGTTAGCAAGGGCATCGACCTCACTATTTTGATCACGAGGTACGTGTTCCAAAGTCCATTCTTTGAACCGAAGTAATATTACCTACAACTTATCCTGGTACCTTTGCATTCTTTCTTCTCTAACCTTGAATGTCCCATTAACTTGGTTCACCACCAGGAGGGAGTCGCACTTGGCTTTGATCACCTCTGCCCCCAAACTTTTGGCTAGTTCGAGATCTGCAATCATAGACTCATATTCAGACTCGTTGTTAGTTAATTTCACAGTTTTAATAGATTGTCTAACTACATTGCCTATTTGTGGCTTCATTACAATGCCAAGTCCGGACCATTTTGCATTCGAGGCACCGTCCGTAAAGAGGGTCCAGATCCCTGAGGAGGTCCCTGAGTTTATTAATAACTCTCTTTCGACCTCGGGTATTAGGGTCGACGTTAAGTCAACCACAAAATCTGCCAAAATTTGTGATTTAATGGCAGTCTGGGGTAGATATTCAATATCGTACCCACTGATATACACGACCCATTTGGCCGACCGGCCTGCGAGCTTGGGCTTATGCATAACATTCCTCAATGGGTAAGTAGTCACGACACATATGGGGTGACATTGGAAGTATGGTTTTAACTTTCTAGAGGCACTTAGCAAAGCGAGTGCCATCTTTTCTAGGTGAGGGTACCTAGTTTTGGCCTCACCTAGGGTCCTACTAACATAATAAATTGGAAATTTCATACCATGATCTTTACGAATCAGGACTCCACTTACCAATATCTCCAATACTGCCAAGTACAAGTATAGTTATTTATCTGTTTTCGGCACGTGAAGCAGCGGTGGGCTCGATAGATACTGCTTGAGTTCCTCCAAGGTCCGTTGGCACTCCGGGGTCCATGAGAAGTTATTCTTCTTTTTTAATAATGAGAAGAATTGGTGGCTCTTGTCGGATGACCTCGGATGAAACTCCCCAGGGCGGCTATGCGCCCGGTTAATCTTTGCACGACCTTCACATTATCCATAACCATGATATCTTCGATGGCTTTTATTTTGTCGAGATTGATCTCGATTCCCCGGTTGGATACCATGAGTTCGAGAAATTTACCTGATCCGACTCCAAATGCAAATTTCTCTAGGTTCAGCTTCATATTGTTTTCTTCAATATGCTGAAGGTTTCCTACAAATGTTTTAAATGGTCCTCTACTCGCAGGGACTTAACCAACATATCGTCAATGTAAAGCTCCATTGAATTTCCTATTTGTTCCTCGAACATCCTGTTTACTAGGCGTTGTTAAGTGGAATCGGCATTTTTTAATCCGAATGTCATCACGTTATAGCAGTAAGTGTCGTACTTAGTAACAAAGGATGTTTTTTCCTGATCATCCGTGTTTATCCATATTTGGTTGTACTCGGAGTAGGCATCGAGAAAACTGAGGATCTCGTGGCCGGCTGTGGCATCGATCATGTGATCGATGTTGGGCAAAAGGAAAGAGTCCTTGGGACATTCCTTATTCAAATCCTTATAGTCTATACATATTCTTAATTTGTTCCCCTTTTTATGGACTACCACTATATTTTCTAACCAATCTGGGTATTTAACCTCTCGAATAGACCCAATATTAAGGATTTTAGTTACCTCGCCCTTGATGAAAGTACGTTTGACCTCGAACTGGGGTCTCCCCTTCTACTTGACCGGATGGAACTTTAGGTCCAGGCTTAGTTTGTGAGTGGTTATCTCCGGTGAGATCCCTTTCATATCAAGGTGGGACCAAGCAAAACAATATTCATTAGCTATAAGAAATTGAATGAGTTTTTTCCTGAGCTCGAGGCTTAACCCCACGCCTAGGTATACCTTTCGATCAGGCAAGTGTTCACGCAATACGACTTGTTCCAGTTCCATGATCATTGATTTTTTAATGTCGGAGTCATCGGGGGCTGTGAAAGATCTAGGGACCCCGTAGTCACCATCCTCGTCTACTCCTCGTTCCTCCGATTCTGTTGAGGCTAGTACCAATGATTACTATCTGGCCCTATCTTTGACCATCCGGTTCGGATCCGATGTTGTGATTGTGGATGCTGGGATCACTTTATCGACCGCGAACATTTCCTTGGCGGCCAGTTATTCCCCATAAACTATTTTAATCCCACCCGGTGTTGGGTATTTTAACACTTGGTGCAGAGTCGAGGGTACTGCCCTTATGTTGTGGATCTATGGCGTCCCGAGCAAAGCATTGTACCCCTTGTCTTCTTCGATCATATAAAACTTAGCTTCCTGGATGGTCCCAATGGTGTTCACCGGTAATGTTATCTCCCCCTTAGTGGTTTCACATGCCATGTTGAATCTATTTAGAACTCAGACTGCAGGCACAATTTAATCTTGTAGACCGAGCTGCTCCATGACCCTCGATCGGATGATGTTGGCCGAGCTACCTGGATCAATCAACACACGCTTAACTCAAAATTTCTTTACGAGTACATATATTAGCAGTGCATCATTGTGGGGTTGCACGATCCCTTCCGCGTACGCATCATTGAAAGACAAGGTTCCTACTGGGATGTATTCTCGAATTCATTTTTCCCTCATGATGGACACTTTGGTATGCTTTAACATCGGCCCCTGAGGGACATTGACCCCACCAATAATCATGTTAATGATGTGTTGAGGTTCTTATTGTTCAGTTTGTTTGTTGGAATCACTATTCCTGAAATGATTCTTGGCTCGGTCGCTCAGGAATTCTCGAAAATGCCTGTTGTTAAATGAGTGGGCTACTTCCTCTCTCAATTGTCGGCAATACTCCATTCTGTGGCCGTGAGTGTTGTGATACTTACACACCTGGTTGGATCCCTTTGGGTTGGATTGTATTGTAGAGGTCGAGGCCATTTGTTATATTTAATGTGTCCGATAACTGATACAATGGCGGCAACATCGACGTTAAAGTTGTATTCTGATAACCTCAGTGCTTCTTTAGGCCTGATGGGCCTGTCGAAGCTATTTTTGCTCATGAGTCCCCGGTTGCTCTGACCTCGATCACTTCTCCTTTTATTTTGCATAGAGTTCCTCCCGGGCCCACTGTTTCTTTGGTCTCCACTATACGGCTAATACCGATTCCTATTTGATCTCGTTTCATGATCTATGTCTGTCTTGACTCTGTCGATGGTTCTGATGGGGTATACGAACCTAGAAGGGGCCCCAAGCTGATCATCTTCGACCATGATTTTTGATTGATATTGGTTATGTACATCAGACCGAGTGACAGCCGGATATTCTACCAGGTTCTGTTTCAATTACTGTGAAGCCAATGAGCTCCGAATATTGAGTTCTAGGGTGAAATCCTGAACGACCCTATCATCAGTGACCGGTGGAATGTCCATTCTTTCCATTTGAAACTGGGACACGAACTCTCTGAGCATCTCGTTATCCTTCTGTTTTACTTTGAAAATATCTGATTTCCTGGTCTCGACCTTGATGAACCCGATGTGTGCTTTCACGAAAGAATATACAAGCATAACAAATGAGTCAATCGAATTATGAGGTAAGTTATGGTACCATATCATAGCTCACTTTGACAGGTCTCTCCGAATTTCTTCAACAAGACAGACTTGATCTCATCATCCTCCAAGTTGTTCCCTTTGATGGCATATGTGTAAGAGGTTACGTGCTCATTTGGGTCGGTTGTTCCATTATACTTAGGAATCTCGGGCATGCGTAATTTCTTAGGGATAAGCTTTGGAGCCACGCTCGGAGGAAAAGGTTTTTGCATGAACTTCTTGGAATCCAGGCCTTTTAATATCGGTGATGCTCCTGGGATTTAGTCTACCTTGGAATTGTAGGTTTTCACCTTTTTGTCATTAGCTTCAATTTTCTTCTCCCCTAACTCTACGCGTTTTGCCAGTTCCTCGAAAATCTTTATGATCTCGAGGTTAGTCCCCGATTCATTTTTATTTGACCTCTCTGTGACCGGTTTATCCCTGCGGATGACTTTCCGGGGTGGATCAGGTTCAACTCTGCTCGGTGCACGGCTTTGGTTCTGTAACTGAGCTATCGCCACATGTTGAGCCTGTAGTACTTTGAAGATCACCCTTAAACGGATCCCGTCTCCACCAATGTTTGGGGTATTTTGAGCCACCGATTGGGCTCCACCACGGAGGCTATTATCGGGATCGGTAGGCAGGTTTGTGTTGATAGCCACATGTGAACTAGAGCCAATTGGGTCTGCGATCGGAATTCTGATGGGATCAACGAGCAGTACCTCGTCACTGCGTACTATGTTGTTATTTGCACCGTGATGGACGAACTCATTATCAACATGTAAGGGTGTTGATTGAAAGTTTGACATTTTGAGCTTTAACTTAAAATTAGAGATACTTCAAAGAACAAGTGTAAAGTAGTGTTTGTTTGTGTGTTATAGAAATTTGTATCAAATAACCACTATTATCTTTAGCCCCACAGTGGGCACCAAACTGTTTACCCTCAAAATCAGATAACAATTGAATTTTTAAGTGGTTTTGAGGATACGTGGACTAACTTGACATAAAATGATAAATTAGATTGCAATTGGAATAAACGATTGGAAGGTTAATTACCCTCAAGCCAGATACGCTTCGATCGGTGTCAGGATACCAAAGGACAAGAGCTTAAAGAGAAATAATAATAATGTGTTGATTTGGAATGCGTGATACAATGTCCTCAATGAATTATCAAACCCCCCTTTATATAGTAGAGGAGTCCTACTTTAGGTATAATTCTATAAAAGGTAAAAATCCTTAAATTTGCTGATTGCCGGTTCCTTACTGATACATGTCGGGATTCCCGCTGCAATATCTACCCAGTTACGAATATTTTGGTTTTCTGTTGGTTATACTTACAATGTTTCTTCGAGCTCGTTAGGGGATAGGGTCGACTTTGTGGTCTCGTTCTCGAAGACAGGTGTTCTGACCCCGGGTTCTAGCCCGGTGTGACTTGGAGCCGATCTTCAGTCTTGCATTGTCATGTTTCGAGATTGTCATTTCATGTCGTAGGGAAACTTGATCTTGACCGTATACACTACTACTGCAATGTCTGCGTCTTCAAGTCACACAACGCCTGCACCTGCGAAGGCACCTACAGAAAAGCCCAGAATGTTTTTCGGCGTGGACTTCAAGCGCTGGTAGTAGACAATGCTCTTCTATCTGACCACACTCAGTTTGTAGTGCTTTATCAGCGAGGACATTCCAGTCTTAGGAGAAGAAACTCCCGAAAATGAACGATTTGTGGTCATGGAGGCATAAAAGCATTCTGACTTCTTTTGCAAAAACTATATTTTAAATTACTTGGAAGACGTCTTGTACAATGTTTATAGCATCATTAAAATATGAAGAGAGTTATGTAATGCTATCGAAAATAAGTACAAGACTAAAGATGTTGTACTTAAGTCATTTGTGGCCGCAAAATTTCTGGATTTCAAAACGGTTGACGGCAAGTGCATCATAACACAAGTCCAAGAATTACAAGTTATTGTTCATGATCTCCTTGCTGAAAGTATAAACCGAGTCAATATTTTTATTCAAGATATTGATTATTTTACTAATTATAAATTTATGATTGAAGGTATGGTCATAAATGAAGCATTTCAATTTGCGGCATTTATTGAAAAGTTGCCTCCGCTGTGGTCCAAAGATTTACCCGAGCAAGAAGAAGTTCAAAATTAATTGGAACAACTGTGGAAAGGTTATACATAAAGCTATGGACTGCCGTGCACCGAAGAAGGACAAGAAAAAGAGTCAAGCAAACAGGGTTGAAAAAAATGATGAAATGGAGGATTTATGTGCCATGCTATTTGAATGCAACTTGGTAGGAAATCCTAAGAAGTGGTGGATTGATTGTGGATCCAATTGCCATGTTTGTGCTAACAAAGAGTTATTTGCCTCTTATGTTCCCGCAGGGCCCAATGAGACTATCTTTATGGGAAACTCCGCAACAACAAAAAATTAAAGGAGTTGGGAAGATATCTTTGACGATGACTTCGGGCAAAGTTGTGACTCTAAAAAATGTTCTCCATGTTCCTGAATTCGCAAGAATTTGGTCTCTACTGGACTTCTTATCAAGAATGGATTTAAGTGTGTTTGTTTCTAAAAAGGTTATAATGAGTAAGTATGATGTGTATGTAGGAAAAGGTTACTTAAGTGAGGGACTTTTCAAGTTGAATGTAATAGCTATTGATATCAATAAAGTTCAAGCTTCTTCTTACTTACATGAGTCAAATAATGTATGGCATGCACGTTTAGGTCACGTCAACTTCAAAACTATACGAAAATGGTTAACTTGGAAGTATTGCCTAAATTTGAATGTGATTATTTGAAATGTCATATATGTGTGGAATCTAAGTATGTTAAACATCCTTACAGGTCGATTGAAAGTAATTCAAATCCTTTAGACTTAAATCACAGAGATATTTGGGACATGAAGTCAATACCATCTCGCGGTGGAAAAAAGTATTTTATAACTTTTATTGACGACAATACTAGATATTGCTATATTTACTTACTTAATAGTAATGATGAAGTAATTGATACATTCAAGCAATACAAAAATAAAGTTGAAATGCAACTAAACAAAAAGATAAAAATGATAAGAAGTGATAAGGGTGGTGAATATGAATCTCATTTTGAATAAATATGCTTGAAATAAGACATTATTCACCAAACAACTGCCCCTTACTCACCGCAATCTAATGGAATTGCGGAAAGAAAGAATAAAACATTAAAGGAGATGATGAATGCATTGTTGATAAGTTTGGGTTTACCCTAGAACTTGTGGAGGGAAGATATTCTTACAACCAATCAAATACTCAATCGAGTTTTTCATAGCAAAACGCAATCCATTCCATATGAAAAATGAAAAGGTAGGAAACCTAACTTAAAATATTTGAAAGTGTGGAGGTGTTTGGCTAAAGTGAAAGTTCCTAAACCCAAAACGGTGAAGATTGAATAAAAAACAGTTGATTGCATTTTCATAGGATATATAAGAAATAGTAAGGCATATCGTTTTCTGGTTCATAAATCAGAAAATCCCGACATTCATATTAATACGGTAATGAATTCGATAATGTTGAATTCTTTGAGAATATTTATCAGTATAAAAATGAATGTAAGTCATCTAGTGAAAAATCTAAGCGATCTCGAGAATAAGCAAAAGAAAGTATGTTTAATGAGGAAAATCGAAGAGGTAGTAAATGTCAAAGGATAACTACTTCCTTTGGATGAAACTTTCTAACATTTTTGTTAGAAAATGAGCCTCGAACGTTTAAAGAAGCAATGTCTTCCTCGGAAGCACAATATTGGAAAGAGGCAGGCAATAGTGAGATAGAATCCATATTAAGTAATCATACTTTGAAATTGGTTGATATTCCTTCAAGAAATAAACCTTTGGGTTATAAGTGGATTTTCAAAAGGAAAATGAAGGCTGATGGTACTATGACAAATATAAGGCAAGATTAGTTGTTAAAGAGTTTAGATAATGATAAGGCCTTGATTATTTGATACATACTCACCGGTAATGAGGACTATATATATTCGGGTGTTAATAGCGTTAGCCGCCATGTATGGTCTTAAAATCCATCAGATGGATGCGAAGACGGTCTTATTAAATGGATATTTGGAGGAAGAAATTTATATGGAACAACCTGAAGGGTTCATGGTTCCCAGAAAAGAAAAGTAGGTGTGCCGACTTGTTAAGTCACTTTACGGATTGAAACAAACACCCAAACAATAGCATGCAAAGTTTGACCAAACAATGTTGGCAAATGGATTCAAGATTAATGAGTGTGATATATGTGTTTACATTAAAAACACTCCGAATCATATAGTCATTGTATGTTTATATACTGATGACATGTTAATAATGAGCAAAGACATTGAGGATATAAATGTTACTAAGCCTATGCTTGCTTAAAAGTTTGATATGAAAGACTTAGGAGTTGTTGATTTAATTCTATTGTTTGGCAAATGGATTCAAGATTAATGAGTGTGATATATGTGTTTACATTAAAAACACTCCGAATCATATAGTCATTGTATGTTTATATACTGATGACATGTTAATAATGAGCAAAGACATTGAGGATATAAATGTTACTAAGCGTATGCTTGCTTGAAAGTTTGATATGAAAGACTTAGGAGTTGTTGATTTAATTCTAGGAATTAAAATCCATAGGACTCCTAGAGGACTAGCATTGTCTCAATCTTATTACGTTAAAATGGTACTTGAAAAATTCAAGTATCTAGATTTCAAAGTCGAAAAGACCCCGATTGATGTAAATGTGGCTCTTACAAAGAATCTAGGTCAAAGCAGATCTCGAGTAGATTATGCTCGTGTGTTGGGAAGTTTAATGTACATCATGAATTGTACACGTCCTGATATAACTTATGCAGTAAGTAAACTGAGTCATTACACAAGTAATCTTGACCAAACTTATTGGATGCCAATGAAACGAGTTTTGGGGTATCTAAGGCATACCCAAGATTATGCTTTGCATTACAGTAAGTATCCTAGGGTAATTGAAGGATATAGTGATGCAAATTGGATCACTAGATCATCAGAAACAAATTCCACAAGTGGATATATTTTTTTACCATTGGTGGAGGAACTGTTTCTTGGAAATCATCCAAACAAACATGCATTGCTCGCTCTACAATGGAGTTTGAGTTTATAGCTTTAGATAAAGATGGAGAAGAAGCTGAATTGCTCTAAAATTTCTTGAAAGATATTCCGTTTTAGCTCAAACCAGTGGCTCATATATGCATACATTGTGAAAGTCAAGCGGCAATAGGAAGGACTGGAAGCGTGATGTATAACGAAAAGTCTTGTCACATACAAAAAAGACATAATACCGTTAGACAACTACTCTCTAGTGGAATTATCACAATTGACTTCGTAAAGTCAAGAGATAATGTGTCGGATCCACTTACAAAAGGCCTAAATAGAGAGACAGTTGATAAATCATCGAAGGGAATAGGACTATGGCCGAGGACAAGTCACCGCGGCGGTAACTCTATCTACAAGGCTGGAGATCCCAAGATTTAGGTTCAAGGAGATCAAACAAAGTCATTAGTGACAGTTCAAAATTGTCAAATAAAAGTTTGGTCTATTCTCGTGATGAGACAATATTCATTACCAAGGATAAAGCTGTCACAACTCAAAATCCATTAAAGGTCGTGATGACGCCTAACACCGCTGTCAGGCCAGCCAACCTTGACTAATTAATTTAATTACTCATTTTTGTATTTTTGAATCAATTTTTTTTTCAATTAAATAGTAAAGATACAACTCCTAGAGTAAGTGATAAATATTTTAGCAACTA
Source organism: Nicotiana otophora (assembly GCA_000715115.1). Classification (NCBI taxonomy): domain Eukaryota; kingdom Viridiplantae; phylum Streptophyta; class Magnoliopsida; order Solanales; family Solanaceae; genus Nicotiana; species Nicotiana otophora. The sequence continues at coordinate 30,662 of AWOL01S0030085.1, forward strand.
AATTACTAAACAACCCATAACCACTCTCAAAACCCGGTGTCACGAGTGCATGAGCATTATCTAGAGAGTAAAATAAAATACAGCATCTGTCCGGAATACAAATTAGATAGGAAAATATAAATAACTCTGAAGGAGACTCTGTTGCCTGCGGATCGTAATATAGAATGCAACTCACCTAAGTCCCCACATTTTAACCAGACCTTTGTACCCACAAGGCCACTAGACATATATGTACCTACACAAAAATATGCAGTAAGTGTAGCATGAGTACGTAAACAACGTGTACCCAGTAAGTATCAAGCCTAATTTCGAAGAAGTAGTGACGAGAGGTCGACTTTGACACTCACTAAGGTTTAATAATATTAAAATGGAAATATTTAAATCCACATGATTTATAGAAATGACAATAATATTCCTTAACCAGCATAAATAATTAATTAATTAAATTCCAATAATTTCCCATTTATTAATTTTTTTCAGAAGCTGCAATAAAATATCAAGGTATCGTATAATTATTATTATTAGGCACGATGTCTGCCGAGGTCGTTCGACCTGATCCACAGTGTCGTGTATATTGCCGAGGGACGTGCGGCATGATCAATAGATGCATCTATATTGCCGAGGCATTCGGCCCGCTCAACAAGAAAGGAGGACATTTTTTTAACATGATTTTTAGGTAAGTCTAACCTTGTAAGTGGACTTTGAGACAATGTAAGTCTCTTGTCTAACCTTGTAAGAGGGAATTTACCCCATAGATGATCTAAATTAAAAATGTTTGTTAATTGCGGGGGCTACGTATGCACGGGGTGACGAGAGTACGTGCGTAGCTACTAATTATGCTATGTCCGGGTAGTTTAGAACTCAAATCATGAATTACTTGTGATAATTGCATCTTTTATTTAATTAAATTACTGAAATTATATTGTATATTGTTAGAGGAAATAGTAAAAGATCGAAACTTCATTTACTTGAAATTTGTGTAAATTATTTAATTGTTATTAGAAATTGAATATCCTATGTGTTAAAATTATAACTTCTCATTCCGGAGGTTCATAAGAAAATTTCCTCTTTTCTTGTGGAGTAGGCCGAACTCCTCGGCAGTATAGATGCAACTATGGATTGTGTCGTATGTCTCTCGGCAATGTACACAACACTGTGGATCGGGCCGTACGACCTCAGCAGAAATCATGACTAATAATAATAATTACACGATACCTTGATAATTAAACTACTGCTTGTGAAGTTAATCGATAAATCGTAAATTTTTGAAATGTAAGGAATTAATTTTTCTTGTTAAGAAAATTTTTGTTGTTCACCTAAAAATCATGTTTAATTAATTATATTCTATTGTAATATTATTGACCCATAGTGAGTGTCAAAGTCGACCTCTCGTCACTACTTTTTCGAGATTAGGCTTGATACTTACTAGGTACACGTTATTTACGTACTCATGCTACACTTGCTGCCCTTTGTTTTGTGCAGGACATGCGACAGGCACTATCGTAGAACCTATCAGCGCGCACCCACGTTATCCAAAGGCTTAGTGGTGAGCTACCTTTCTGAGTCGTTTTGCAACAACTAGTGTATCTTCTTGTATTTGTATTCTGTCTATTTTATTTCAGATAGTATTTAGAATTTTGTTTAATCTACTAGATGCTCATACACTTGTGACACTAGGTCTTGGCACACGCTAGTAGAGCTTTTGGATTTAATTATTTTTCTTGGTTTTTAATTTACCAGATCTTTTCATATTGTCTTAATTCTTGCAAGTAAGAAGAGTTTAATTACTCGGTTAATTTTTAAAAAATTAAATGTGTGTTTAAATCACTAGTTGTCTTGCCTAGACGTGATGTTGGGCGCCATCATGACCTATAGGTAAAATTGGGTCGTGACAACATGCTATCAGAGCACTAGGTTCACCTAGGTCTCACAAGTTATGAGCAGGCCTAAAAAGTCTTGCGGATCGGTATAGAGACGTATGTACTTATCTTCAAGAGGATATGGGGTGTTAGGAAATTTCCTTTCTTCGTCTCCTATCGTGCAATTTATGTAGTACTAAATATCTTTCTTTTATTCTCTCACAGATGGTGAGAACGATCTCTAATGAGGTTCCATGCCAGGGAAGAGCTACTCCCCCTTGTTGTTAAAGGTCGAGGAAGGTCTTCAGCCCGTGGTAGGGGACGAGAACGTCCTAGAATTGTTCCAGTTATGCCACCAGTGGGTCCAGCCAAGGATCATATTATTGATGAACTGGGCGATGGACCAGTGGTAGAGCCAGCTCCAATGGATTTCACGTCTGCACCGGGATTCCAGGAGGTCATGGGCCGTATGTTGCGGTTCATGGAGACAATGAATCAGGCCAGTTTATTTTCGGCAGACCCAACCACATATCAGGCGGGCGAGGGAGCTCAAACCCCTACCACACAGGCTCATGGGCAGGCAACTGCTATATATCAGACCCAGGGTGCACTACCCATGGGTGGAGTCTAGCAGTGGCAGCAGCTACACCTAAGCCCATACCAGCTACGTCCACCGAGCCGCATAAGCCATTGGAATGATGGACTAGACTACATCCTCCTACCTTTGGGGGTGAGCGACATGAGGATCCCCAGGATTTCATTGATCGGTGCAGGGACAGACTCTACAATATGAGGATATTGGAGTCTCACGGGGTAGACTTTGCTAATTTTTAGCTGGAGGGCAGAGCTTGTAGATGATGGAAGTCTTATCTTCTTGGTAGACCAGCAGATTCTCCTCCCATGACTTGGGACAGGTTCACCCATATTTTCCTGGACATATATATTGCACCCTCATAGAGGGAAGAGTTGCAGTTTCATTTTGAGCAGCTCCGGCAGGGTTAGATGTGAGTGACCGATCTCGCCATGCACTTATGATATTCTCAACTGAGGTGGAGAGAGTACAGAGGTTTGTTGTGGGTTTACATACTGGCATTCAGGCCACTATGGCCCGAGAGGTTAAGACGGGGACTTCTTATGAGTTGGTTGTGGAGATAGCCTAAAGGATTGAGGGTTTGCGTCAGCGTAGCCGAGAGCAGGTTATGCGGGATAAGTGGTTTAGATATTCTGGAGAGTTTAGAGGTGCTCCATCTGGGGGTAGAGGTCAGTTTGTGAGAGGGCAGTCTAGCATGCCCCCATATCCAGCACCACCGCATCCTCAGGGTGCTCCAGTGCGACCTTATTTTAGTGTTATGCCAGAAAGTTCTTATCGCCCACCAGCTTTTCAGGGTTCTTCCAGTGGGTATTCAGGTCACCAAGTTCAGACTTCTAGTCAGCATCCCATCGCACCAAGAAGTTGTTACGAGTGCGGGGATTCCAGTCATATGCGGATATTTTGCCCCAGGCTTCGGTGTAGACTAGTGCTGTAGGTCAACAGCCTATGATTACTACACCAGTTGCTCCACCAGCAATCTGACTATCCAGAGGTGGAGGGCAAGTGGGTAGGGGCTATCCTAGAGGTGGATGCCAGCCAGTTGGCGCTCCATCTCGGTTCTATGCTTTTCCAGCCAGACCATATGCAGATGCCTTAGATGTCGTGATTACATGTATTATTTCTGTTTGCGGCAGAGATGCCTCTGTATTATTTGATCCAAGATCTACGTATTCATATGTGTCATCTCTATTTTCCCATTTCCTGGGTGTTTCTTGTGAATCCTTGAGTACTCCTGTCTATGTGTCCACTCTTGTGGGCAATTCTGTTGTTGTGGATCAGATCTATCGGTCATGTGTTGTTACATTCTGTGGTTATGAGACTCGAGAAGATATTTTACTGCTTGATATGATCGACTTCGAGATCATCATGGGCATGGACTGGCTATCCCCATATCATGCCATCATAAATTTCCATGCTAAGACTGTTACCTTGGTAATGCCGGAATTACCTAGGTTGGAGTGGAAGGGTTCGTCTATCAGCACATCTAATCAGGTTATTTCTTTTCTAAAAGCTCGACACATGGTCGAGAAGGGTTGTTTGGCATATCTAGCCTATGTTCGGTATACTACTACAGAGACTCTGACTATTGATTCAGTGCCTGTAGTTCGACAGTTCTCCGATGTATTTCCTTTAGATCTTCCAAGCATGCCACCAGATCGTGATATTGATTTCTGTATTGACTTGGCTCAAGATACCCAACCTATATCTATCCCACTATATCGCATGGCTCCGAAAGAATTGAAGGAATCGAAAGAACATCTTGAGGAGTTACTATCCAAAGGGTTTGTCAGACTGAGTGTATCACCTTGGAGTCCACTGCTATTATTCATGAAGAAGAAGGATGGAACGATGCGAATATGTATTGATTATCGTCAATTGAACAAAGTCACTATTAAGAACAAGTTACTTGTTGCCGCGTATTGATGATCTATTTGACCAGTTGCAGGGTGCTAGGGTATTTTCTAAGATCGACTTGAGGTCGGGGTACCATCAGTTGAAGATTCGGGATTCGGATGTTCCGAAGACTGCTTTCCGGACTAGATATGGTCATTATAAATTTCTGGTGATGTCTTTTGGTTTGACTAACGCCCCGGCGGCATTCATGGATATGATCAACATTGTATTCAGGCCATATATTGATTCGTTTGTCATTGTCTTCATTGATGATATTTTGATTTACTCATGCAGTAGGGAAGATCACGAGCATCATATGAGAGTGGTGCTTCAGACACTGCAGTAACAAAAGTTATATGCTAAGTTCTCCAAATGTGAGTTTTGGACAAATTCTGTACTATTCTTGGGGCATATTATATCGGGCGAGGGAATTAAAGTTGATCCCAAAAAGATCGAGGCAGTTCAGAATTGGTATCGTTCCACTTCGGCGACTGAGATCAGGAGTTTCCCAGGCTTAGCAGGTTATTATAATCGATTCGTGGATGGCTTTTCATCTATTGCAGCACCTTTGACCAAATTAACCCAAAAGGGTGCTCCATTCCTATGGTCCAATGATTGTGAGCTGAGGTTTCAGAAGCTTAAGACAGCATTGACTATAGCACCAATGTTAGTGTTGCCTTCCGGTTCGGGGATGTATACAATGTATTGTGATGCTTCACGCGTTGGTTTGGGTTGTGTATTAATGCAGGATGGGTGAGTTATTGCATATGCCTCACGTTAGCTAAAGCCCCACGAGAAGAATTACCCGGTACACGATTTGGAGTTAGCTGTAATTGTTCACGCTCTTAAGATTTGGATGTATTATCTTTATGGGGTGTCTTGTGAAGTTTACACGGATCATTGCAATTTGCAGCATTTGTTCAAGTAGAGGGACCTAAATTTGAGGCGCAAATGGCTTGAGTTACTAAAAGATTATGATATTACTATTCTGTATCATCCGAGTAAAGAAAATATAGTTGCAGACGCCTTGAGTAGAAAGGCGGAGAGTATGGGTAGTTTGGATTTCATTTCAGCAGAGGAGAGGCCATTAGCTTTGGATATTCAGTCCTTGGCTAACAGACTTGTGAGGCTAGATATTTCAAAAACCAGCTGAGTTCTTGCATGTGTTGTGGCCCAGTCTTCACTATTTGAAAGGATCAAGGCTCGCCAGTTTGATGATCCACACTTATTGGTTCTTCGAGAAACGGTACTACTAGGTGGTGCCAAGGAAGTCACTATTGGCGTGGATGGTGTTTTGCGACTCCAGGATCGTCTATGTGTCCTTAATGTGGATGGACTGAGGAAACATATTCGATAGGAGGCACACAGTTCTCGGTATTGTATTCATCCATGTGCTATGTATCGTGACTTGAGGCAACATTATTGGTGGCGAAGGATGAAAAAAGACATAGTTGAGTATGTAGCTAGGTATCTAAATTGCTAGTAAGTTAAATATGAGCACCAGAGGCCAGATGGCCTACTTCACCAGATTGTTATACTGGAGTAGAAATGAGAACGCATTACTATGGACTTTGTAATTGGGTTGCCGCGGACCTTGCGGAAGTTTGATGCAGTTTGGGTCATTGTTGATAGGTTGACCAAGTCAGCACACTTTATTCCGGTGGTGACTACGTATACTTTGAAGAGGTTGGCCCAGATTTAAATTCAGGAGATAGTTCGGTTACACGGTGTGCCAATTTTTATCATATCGGATAGAGGCCCTCAGTTTACTTCACATTTCTGGAGAGCAGTACAGAGTGAGTTGGGGACCCGTGTAGAGCTCAGCACATCCTTTCTTCCGCAGACCGACGGGCAGTCGGAGCGGAAAGATCAGATTTTGGAGGATATGCTCAGGGCAAGTGTGATTGACTTTGGAGGT
>AWOL01S0030085.1:52735-63186 GCA_000715115.1 Nicotiana otophora
TTTTTATTTTGAGTTATACCATTTTAATGAGTATTAATCTATTTTCATTCTTAATTGAGTTATTCCAATAAGTGTAGCTATCCTGTTTAGTCTAATACAACATGTCTACGTATCTTAATTGCTTAGGTGAACTATGTGCATCATGCTTAGTGAATTTCCTGCTTCTTCCTTGATTGGTACTTAGTCTAAATCGTAAGATTTCGTGATGTAGTTATACTTCTATTGTTTGCACTGTATATTTACTTTGGGACTACAGAACGGTATTCTGGGAGATCCCCCTGTTCTGCATATTTACTTTGGGACTACAGAACGGTATTCCGAGAGATCTTCATGTACTGTATATTTACTTTGGGACTACGGAACGGTATTTTGGGAGATCCCCGTTTACTGCATATTTACTTTGGGACCATAAAACGGTATTCTGAGAGATCCCCCTGTCTTACATATTTACTTTGGGATAACGGAACGGTATTCCGGGAGATTCCCCTGCACATTTACGTTTGGGACTACGAGAGGTTATCTCGGGAGATCCCCTGTTGTATTTTTGGGTATTGAGCTATTACCTTCTATAAATATTTTCTTGTTAAATTTCAGTCTTCATTTTACTGCGATATTTTATTTTTGCCTTGCTTTATTATCATATTCTAGTAGGACCCGAACCTGACCTCGTCACTACTTTACCGAGGTTAGGCTTGGCACTTACTAGGTACCGATTGTGGTGTACTTATGCTACTCTTTTGCACATATTTTGTATGCAGATCCGGGTACTTCTTATCAACCCCGCTACTAGCTGAGAGTAGTTGCTGTTGTAGGAGACTTCAAGGTATATCTGCCGCGTCCGCAGACCTCGAAGTCCCCTTCTATTCCTTATGTCATTTACCTTCCTTACTTCTGTTATTAGACTCTGGTGTATAGAGATACTAGTTTCCTTCTGTAGCTTGTGACTTACGATGTTCCGGGTTTTGGGATTACTGTGTATTTTGAACAGTTAGTTATTTAATTCATGTTTTTATTTTATTATTCCGCAAAATGTTAGGCTTACCTAGTCATAGAGACTAGGTGCTGTCACGACGTCATACAGTGGAAAAATTGAGGCGTGACAAAATGGGGTGGGGTGGAGGTGAGGAAAGAAGAAAGAACAAAGATATTTTATTTTTTCTTATATTATTTGTTTTTTCTTTTACTTTTACTTTTTCTTTTTTTTTATTTTTTCTTCTTATTATAATTATTTTTAGTCTAACTTTTTTATGTTTACTCTCGTTATACGCGTGAAATTTATGTATTTTGTCCAACTCGGTCATGAAGTTGCCACATATACTTATTCAATGGTCATAGGGGTGTAAAGTAATGTGTTTTGTAAACTACAAGTGTCTGGATGAAACTTCAAAGAATATCGGGACCGAGATGACAAAGCGGGACAAGTAGAAGTATTTATTAGGCTATTCTGCCTAGATAAAGCCAAAACTCAAAAGTATTAGGCAATGGAAGAATACGAGCAATAAAGCATAATTTTAAAAGATAGTTGACTTTAATAATCAAATCTTAAAAATCAAAATCTTAATAAAAATCCAAAGAAGAAGAAAATTTTAATTTTTAGGCATATAATAATAAAGAAAAACCAATTCACAATTTGGACTAAATCAAATGAAGATATACAATGGAAAATACACTTCACGAAAAAGTTTTAGGAGTAGGGAAAATATATATCTATATCTATATTATATTAAAAAGAGAGAATTAACAAAAATATTAAGTCAAGTAACAAACTAATAAAATATTGTCACAGCAAATGAAATAATACTAAATATAGTAGATTGTGTAATAAAGAAAAGTGAGGAACTAAAGTTATTAACTGACCCTATGATTTTTTTTAATTTCATAGATTTTCTTATTGAGCATGTTTTAATGGATAAAAAAAGGAATTGAAATTTAATTCAAGCAATATGATATAATATGATCAAAGAAGTTAGATCATACAACATGATTTATATTCTCCGCGTGTTGCGCGGGTATTATAATATTAAAAAGAAAAGGAAAATTGGAATTACAACATAAAGAAGAAATAAAATAATTTAGTAACCTACGAAATATTATTTGTGCTCTTAAATATCATATTTAAATTAGAGAATTAGAACAATCGTCCAATACATGGTTGACATCATTATACCTAATTATATGAGAGTGTAATTGAAAATTCTATTATGTAGATGAGTGCAAAATAACAGCTCATGGTTTACATGGCTGCTTCCTGTCATTTAAAAAAAATTAAGGTTATTTTTATTACTATTCCGTTTTAATTTATGTGGATCTATTTAACTTGACAACAAAAATTAAGAAAAGAAAAGAAATATTAATATAGTATTTGTATGGTTATGAAACTTTTAAAACTTACGGTATAAATATATCATAATATTTTTATTACTAAAATTTGTATTAAAAATAAAATAATAAATTTAAATCAAATTATTTTTTAGGAACGAATTATGCTCGCCGAAAATACAATAAGTGACAAGTGGAACGAGGGACGATCAATATTCCACACAAAAATATGTTGTATTCTATGCATTAAAGCCAGAGAGAAATTTTACTATGTGAGTCACGTAACCAACATTATTTATGTGAGTCTAGTTTATTTCTTATTAAGTGGACTCATGTCCCTACTTACATATTTTAAAATATAAGCTAAAAAAGGCAATGCTTAAGTATACTCTTTTTCCTATTTATGATGCAATATTTAGAGTGTACTATCTATTAGGGGTGGGCATATGTAATGACCCGGCCAGTCGTTTTGAGAATTTAAGTCCCGTTCGGTGGCATAAGACCCTGAGCAACTTCGCATTATGTGTATTGACTTGCGTGCGTGGTTGAATTCAGTTACCGGATGATTCAGAGTGATTTGAGACACTTAGTCCCAAAAACGAAAGCTTAAGTCTTAGGATTTTGACCGTAGTCGGAACTGTATGAAGACGACTCTGGAATGGAGTTTTGTCGGTTCAGTTAGCTCCGTTGGTTTATTTTGAACTTACGAGCGTGTCCAGACTGTGAATTTGAGGTCCGTATCTTATTTAGGCTTGAAATGGTGAAAGTCGAATTTTCGGAGATTTGGATCGGTAGTGGAAATTTTGATATCGGGGTCGGATTCTGATTTCGGTTGGAGTAGGTCCGTAATGTCAATTATGACTTGTGTGTAAAATTTGGGATCATTCGGACGTGATTTGATAGGTTTCGGCATCAGTTGTGAAAATTTGATGTTTCAAGTTCTTTAAGTTTGAATTTGGAGGGTGATTCGTGATTTTAGCGTCGTTTGATATGATTTGAGACCTCGAGCGAGTCCGTGTTAGGTTATGGAACTTGGTTGTATGCTTGGATGGGGTCCCGGGGGCCGGAGGTGTGTTTCAGACGAGTTTCAGATGGTTTTTCGTGGTTGTGAAGAGGTATGCGTTCTGGTGTAATCGCACCTGCGGACCTTGGGCGCATGTGCAATGGTCGCAGGTGCGAAGATGGAGGCGTAGGTGCGAAGATGGAGGCGTAGGTGCGAGAAGAAGTGAGAGGAAGATTCTGGGACGCATAAGTGAGAGGAAGCGCAGGTGCGATTGGACATACGCACCTGCTGTTGCGCAGGTGTGGCTAATTATGTCGCAGGTGCGGTCATGCCTGGGCAGAAAAGAGAAATTCGAGGGTTTGATTTCATTCTTCGTTTTTGGACTTGAGAGCTCGGAATTTGGCGATTTTTCGAGGGATTTTCAGAGGAAGCTTTGGGTTAATGATTCCTAACTCATTTTTGGTTATATTCCATTAATCTATAGTTGTTTTCTCAATTTAATTTCGGATTTTTGGGGTTGAAATTGGGAAACTTTGGAAGAACTTCTTCAATAAGGATTTCGAATTTTGAAAAGGGATTTGTTGTCGGATTTGAGTAATTCTTATATGGTTGGACTCATGAGTGAATAGGTATTCGTATTTTTGTGATTTTACCCGATTATGAGACGTGGGCCCGAGTCGACTTTTTAGGGCGAATTTCTGAATTTTTGTTAAAATATTGATTTCATTAATTAGATGAGTCTATTATGGTTGTATTCATGATATGCAATTGTGTTTGGCTATATTTGGACTATTCGAAGTCGGATAATTGAAAAAAGAGCATTCTTACGAACTGATTGAGCTTGGTTCGAGGTAAGTATCTTGCCTAACCTTGTGGAAAGTTGGCCTTTTAGGATTTCATAGGTCCTTATATTCACCGAGTATGAAGTTGTTCTTGATATGATTAAGTTCTTATTTACTAGTTTTGCCTCTACATGCTTTAATTAGAATTAATTGCTTCAAGATTTACTCTTATTTGACTTAACTGAAGATTTTACCTCTTCTATTGCCATGCTATCTTTTCATATATGCTTATCTTTATTTGGAGTCATTATTATCTCATCCCATAATTGTTCAGTCTTAATTGAGGTTATGATTATCTTTACGCTGCTTATCCTTAATTGAATTGTTGAATATTCTTCGTAATTTCTCAACCTTAAATGAAGTTTAGATATCCTATATCTTAGTCGACTTGTTTTATTAGGAATTATTTGACTCGTGTTAGCTTCTGTGTTGTTGAAATGTATATTGTTGGATCGTTGCTGCATATTAGTTTTCCCTTGTTGAGCTGACCTCTTTACGCCTAACATTCTTTACTGTATTCCTTGGGAATTGGTTCTATCGTTTCTTGTGATTTAAAGTTCTTGAGATGATTTACTTGTCGTACCTTGTATTATTGCCATTGTTGCTGGTGTACTTGTTGTGGTGATGCACGAGGCTTCTACCGTGCAGTTGTGGTTATTATGATGCACGAGGTTTCTGCCGTGCGGTTGTTGTTATGGGATTTCACGAGGTTTCTGTCGTGCTATTATTACTATTGATATTTTTACAGGCGGCGTGACAAGGAGGGATATATATATGTGGGTTGCGCATGTGGCGAGACAAGATGGGAACATTGTTATGCACGTGTGGCGAGACAAGGCAGGCACTTACTTTATTATTGCACACGTGGAGAGACAAGGTGGGTTGTGTCAGGGATTAATTTGTAACGATTTGTGGCCTGGAGGCATTCTTGTTGTCAATATTTGTGTAGTGGTATACGTATCCATGTGAGCTTTTATCTTGTGAAAGCTGTGAGACAATATTCTACGTGTTGTCCGTTATTTTTCCTTATGCTTATTTGCTGATATAGACTATGATAGGACACTTGAACAAGCATACATGTAGTTAAGCACTCTTATCGGGTAAGAGGTGTTCTTGATATTGTTGAACATAGATGCTCACCCTCTTTACTTGCCTTCTATGTGAGAATGGCTCTATTGGTACGTGAGTCGTTAGTGCGGGTATGAAGTGTAATAAGGGCACAGGATGCCAAGTGCTAGGGTTCAGGTATTGAGACCCGTGAGTTGTGATTTGTCTGAGGTTCGGTACCTCGTAGAGTTTGACGACTAAAACCTTATGTAAAAGCGGTTGTAGTTGCTGAGTTATTACTTGTCCTTGCTGTATTTGTGATTCTGAATGTAGGTTGTGTTTCATTTACTTTTCTGAGTCATTTTTATGGTATTCCGCTGATATTTGTTGTTTCCTTTCTTATTGCCATTACTGTATTGCGAGCCATATTGCATAGTCTTTATGTAGATATCATATTTCTGTTGTTCATATGCTTATACTTGTTTAGTTTATTAGACCAATGGGTGTCTTGACTGTTCCTCGTCACTACTCCACCGATATTAGTCTTGATACTTACTGGGCACCGCTATGGTGTGCTCATTCTACACTTCTGCGCATTTTTGTACAAATCCAGATATTTGTTCGTTAGCCGATATGTAGGTCGTTGCTATGGAGACTCAAGGTAAACAAGCTGCAGTCACCTTCAAGTTTTCATTGGCACTGTTTATTCTTAATTCTGGACAGTTGTATTTGGAAGTTTTCTAGGAAATACTCTGTAGAGCTTATGGCTTGTACTACCGATTTTAGGAATTTTAAATTTTAAGAGATTTATATTTCAAATGGTTGGATGTTATTTAGATAATGTTGTTGTTTCAATTAGTGTTAGGCTTACCTAGTCCCTAATACTAGGTGCCATCACGAAACCCAAACGGAGGAGAATTTGGGGTGTGACAGCATAATACTGACCGAATAGAAAAAACGGTCGAACCAAAAATTTCGATTTATTCGGTCAGTTGCGGTTTATTATTTTTAAAAGTTCGGTGTTCGGTTCGGTGATCGGTTTTAACGATTCGGTTTTCGGTTAAAACAAAGTTTTTTTACCATCTTTTGGACTCTTCGTCCCTTACCCTGTTATTCTTTCTTAGTCTTAAAGCCCAAAACCAATTCTCAACCTAAAGAAGCCCCAATCCATTGGGTGTGTCAGACCTATAGCTTGTCACCTTGTCCAAGACCGACATATCTTTTACAAAAAACATGTACGGTAGAAAATTTGAACCATCTGAATAATAGATTAGTATATGCTAGTAACGAAGAGAAATTAACTACCAGAAATCACATAAAGACATAAATCTAAAAGTCTATCATGGAATATCAATAAAAAGAGAAACACAAAATGACAATAAGTAACAATTCTAACATGTCCAGCTTTTTGACTCTTTGTCCCTTACCCTGTTACTCTTTCTTAGTCTTAAAGCCCAAAACTAATTCTCAACCTAAAGAAATTCCAATCCATTGGGTGTGTCATACCTATACCCTGTCACCTTGTCAAGACCCAAATCTCCCTCCGTAAGACGTCATGACGGCACCTAGTCTCTACAACTAGGTAAGCCTAACATAATGAGAAAATAACAAAATGGAAGTAAAACCTAACAAATAACTATAATAGATAACTAAATAACTGGTAACAATGCCGCTCGGAATGTACAATATCCAACACTCTAGTAATACACAGTATTCTCAAAACCCCGAACATCACAAGTCACAAGCTATAGAAGGGAGCTAGTATTTCTATACACCAGAATCTAATAAAAGAAGTACGGAAGGTAAATAACATATGAGGGAATAGAGGAGGACTCCGAGGTCTGCGGACGCAACAGATATACCTTGAAGTCTCTAACTATCACTGCTCACTGATGACGTGGCTGATAATGTGCACCTGGATCTGCATACAAAACATGTGCAGAAGAGTAGCATGAGTACACCACAATGGTACCCAATAAGTGCCAAGCCTAACCTCGGTAGAGTAATGACGAGGTCAGGTCCGAGGCCTACCGGATATAATAATAAGATAGATGATATAATGAAAATGAAGTAAGACAGAGATTTTAACAGAAAGAATTCACACAGAAATAACAACACAGCACAATGAGATACTCAACAGGGGATCTCCCGAGAAACCATCTCGTAGACCCAAAAATAAATATGCAGGGAGATCTCCCGAGATAGTGTCTTGTAGTCTCAAAAGTAAATGTACAGGGAGAACTCCCGAGAAACCGCCTCGTAGTCTCAAAAGCAAATGTGCAGGGAGAACTCCCGAGGAACCGCCTCGTAGTTTCAAAACTAAATATATAGGTAGAACTCCCGAGGAACCGCCTCATAGTCTCAAAAATAAATACACACCTCAAACCGATAAATACAACTGTTAACAATAAGAATTCTACAGTTAAGGCTAGAACAAAAAAATAACTAGGCATGTTGCATAGAGTTCAATAAGTAGTTAAAGCACGTAAACATGCGATATTATACTAAATAGGATAACCACGCGTGCTGGTATAACTTAATTAAGATGGGAACAGGTTACTATTCAGTAAAATGGTATAACTCAATAAAAATGAAAACAGGTTGCTACTCAGTAAAAATCGGGTTTTTATACCAAATAGCCCGTGTACGTACTCGTCACCTCACGTACACGGCGCTCACATATCGCAACAATATCAAATCTTAAGGGGATTTCTCCCACACAAGGTTAGGCAAGCCACATACCTCGAACCAAGCTTAATCAATCATTAAGAATGCCCTTTCCTCGATTATCCGATTCTGAATGACCCAAATCTAGCCAAAACTAATTACATATCATAAATACAACTATAATAGACAAATTTAATTAATGAAATTAAGACTTTAACAAAAAATCCGAAATTCGTCTTAAAAGTCGACCCGGGCCCACGTCTCGGAATCAGGTAAAAGTCACAAAATATGAACACCCAATCAACCACGAATTCACTCGTATCAAAATTATTCAAATCCAAATAAAAACTAAAAATTTAATTGAAGAACTTTCACCATTTTCCCCCAAATTTCTCAACCAAATTCCTTAATTAAATGATGAAAATAACTATAGATTAGTGGAATATAATCATAAACGAGTAAAGAATCATTACCCCAAAGTTCTCTCTGAAAAATTCTTGAATTATCACTTCAATCTGAGCTCCCAAATACCCAAAATTTAAAATGGGATAAATCCCTCGAACTTGCCCTTTTCTGCCCAGCGATTTCGCACCTGCGGGCTTCCAGTCGCACTTGCGACGCCGCACATGCGGAAATCTTCCGCTTCTGTGATCCACACGCTCCAGGCCCCGTCCTCTTCTGTGCTCCATCTTCCACAGATGCGGCTCCGCTTCTGCAGGCCAATCTCGCACCTGCGCCCACAGACCAAGCTTGACCGCGAAAACACCAGAAACGAGAAAACTTCACTAATTTGCATAAGTCCAAATTCAACCCGTAAAGCATCCGAAACACACCGGGACCTCAACCAAATATACCAACAAGTCCTAATATATCACACTAATTTAGTCGAACCTTTAAATCACATCAAACAACGCTAAAAATACGAATTACACATCGATTCAAGCCTAATGAACTTCAAAGTTTCAAACTTCTACAACTAATGCCGAAACCTATCAAATCACGTCCGATTGACCTCAAATTTTGCACACGAGTCATATTCGACATTACGGACCTACTCCAACTTTCAGAATTAGAATTCGACCCCGATATCAAAAAGTCCACTTCCAGTCGATCTTCCCAAAAATTCAACGTTCGCCATTACACGCCTAATTTAGCTACAGGCCTCCAAAACACAATTCAGACACGCTCCTAAGTCCAAAATCATCCAACGGAGCTAACTGAACCGATGAAACTCTATTCCGGAGTCGTTTTAATACAATTCCAACTACCGTCAAAATCCTAAAACTTAAGCTTCCGCTTTAGGAACTAAGTGTCCCAATTCACTCCGAAACCACAACAAAACCTCCCGGCAAGTCACATAAGCAGAAAAAAGATACGGGAGAAATAATAAATAGGGGATCAGGGGCTATTACTCTCAAAACGACCGGTCGGGTCGTTACACACCTTGTCCAAGACTGACATATCTTTTACAAAAAATATGTACTGCAGGAAAGTTGAACCATCTGAATAATGGATTAGTATATGCTAGTAACATAGAGAAATTAACTACCAGAAATCACATAAATACATAAAACTAAAAGTCTATCACGGAATATTATTAAGAGAAACACAAAATGACAACAAGTAACAATTCCAATCTGAAACTTATCAAATAAAACTTACTTGTTACTTTTCAAATGAGTGAAAATTTTGAATCATGCCAGATTAATGTACGTTAAGACTAAAATTTAAACTAGGAATATTTTGACTTTTTATAGTTTAGCTTTAAATATTTTGCACCAATGTAAGTAGGGTTGTGCATATGGTAAATACCGAATTATCGTATCGAAATCAAAAATTTTGATATTAGGTTTTCGATATTTTGGTATTCGCTCTTTTTGTTGGTGCTCCGATCTGCTCCTTTTTCCCTTTCTGGTAAGCTTTCTCCAACTTCTGTTTCATTATTTCTGGGTTTTTTCTCGGTGCATTTTATTATAAGTGGATTTTCCTCTTGAATTTCTTCGTGGTTCTATGTGATTTCTTTTATTTTTTTCTGTCCTTTTTTTTTTTTTATAATTTTAATTTCGTCCAATGCATTTGAGTATGCAATTTTTGTTTTTCCATTTAGAATGGCATTAGTTTTCATCAATTTTCTTTTAGTTATTGACCTTTGGAGTCTCTACCTTGACCAACAGAGTGCACCNTGGTAAATACCGAATTATCGTATCGAAATCAAAAATTTTGATATTAGGTTTTCGATATTTTGGTATTCGCTCTTTTTGTTGGTGCTCCGATCTGCTCCTTTTTCCCTTTCTGGTAAGCTTTCTCCAACTTCTGTTTCATTATTTCTGGGTTTTTTCTCGGTGCATTTTATTATAAGTGGATTTTCCTCTTGAATTTCTTCGTGGTTCTATGTGATTTCTTTTATTTTTTTCTGTCCTTTTTTTTTTTTATATAATTTTAATTTCGTCCAAAGCATTTGAGTATGCAATTTTTGTTTTTCCATTTAGAATGGCATTAGTTTTCATCAGTTTTCTTTTAGTTATTGACCTTTGGAGTCTCTACCTTGACCAACAGAGTGCACCTAACTGTTC
>AWOL01S0030091.1:0-14493 GCA_000715115.1 Nicotiana otophora
TTCTTAATTTTAAGAGAGTGATTTTGATCGTTGATTCTTGATTTTGATGTTCTTCGTGATGTTTTAAGCCTTTGGACATGTTTGGATAAGGTATTGGGACATGTTTCAAGATTGGATGGGGTCCCGAGGGGCTCGGGTGTGCTTTAAGGGTTGTTTTAGACCATTTTTCTCTTGTTTTGGACTGCTGGTTTTTCGGTGCAGAGGTGCTTCTTCGCGATCATGTAGGATATTACTTATTCGCGAGATGGAAGAGGCTGGACGGGCAATTTTTACTCAATGCATTCACAATATTAGGGATGCATTTGCTGCATTCAGGGGTCTAGAACCTCGCGTTCGCGTGGGAAGAGCGCGATCACAAAATCTTATTTCCAAATAGGTGGGATGCCTTCACGTTAGCGGGGTGGGCACTGCATTTTCGTAGGCTTAGCTGAGCAAGTGTTGTGTTCGCGAGTTGCTTTCTCGTGTGCGAAGAGGAATTTTCAGCTCGGAAGACTTTTGCCATCGTGATCGCGGTATAGGTCTTGCAATTGCAATGAAATACCTTGGAAGATACTTAAGTTGGAAATTCGGGAGTTTTACCCACTTTATCATATTTTGAGCCCTAGACTATGAGAGTGGGAGATTGTGAAGAGCATATTCACTGCTTCATTGGAGGTAAGCAATTTTCAATTGAGATTTGAACCCTGATTTGGAGACGGTTTTGGATAAAACTTGTATATTTAGTTTCGTATTGGTGTTCGGGATTCGTGAGTTTTGGAGGGTTCTGAAAAATGGGTCTGGGTAGACTTTGTGTACTTGATTAAAGATTCAATATTTATCATTTGGGTTCAATTTCTATGGCTTTGTTTGATGTTATTGAGTTGTATTTAATTAGATTCGAGCCATTTGAAGTTAGAATTTTGAGAATTTGGCATCTTTGGTGATTTTAGCTTACCGGGCGGAGGTAAGTCTCTTGGCTAACCTTGTTTAGAGGAAAATCCTTAGGATTTAACTTGATTGATATGTGTTTAAGGTATTGGGGGTGGTGTATATACGTGGTGGTGAGTGTATATGCACTTACCGAGTTTATATCATGTTCGGGGTAGAATTTATATGCCTTATTTTGACTATGTGCTTTTTTGATTCATGATTTATTTGACTAATGTGCCTACTCTTGATCTCTTATTCATGTTTGAAATCATGCCTAGGTTTATGATTATTTACAAGGGCATGAGAAGTTATTCTTGATATGTTGAATTGCTTAAATTATCCATAGTCACATAAATATTCCATGAGCACATATCCGTACATGTTTTATTAAGTCCTTGTACACCTTTTTATTGTAATTCTTGAGAATATACATACATTTTAAATAAGAATACTTGATTTAGATTGAGGATTTTGGCACGAAAGATTAAGCGTGCAGATGAGATACAATTATGGCACACATGACAGGATGATCGGATATTGATTTATGAGTGACGCTATTATGTTCCTCTTTCCGCTTGTATTTGGATCCCTCAAGAGTCAGGTTATTACCCATGTTACTTTGGGCTCTGTGAGCATGGTCGCTACATGGATTTTGTACAGGATTGATACATATATTTTATATCGGGCTTTGGTGATACATGGATTGTGTGTCAGTGTACATGGATCTCGTACCGGTTTGAGCATGCATTCATATTCTTGACTCACTTAGGAGTATTCATTTAATTGCAAATTGTCGCATGATATCGTTATATGCTAGTTGGGAGTCCCAACTCCGTTATTTGAGCATGCTATCATTCAAAACCATAACTGCCATCGTTATGATTATTTCTTGCACTGGAAAATCATGCTTAACATCTTGAAATCATTGATACTTTGATTCTTGTTATTCATGAGGTTATCTACTATTTCAGTTCTAAATTCAGTATTTTATATCTGCTATTGTAAGTATTCGGATGCATCTAGCCTCGCTACTACTTCTTCGATGTTAGATTTGATACTTACTAGGTATTGATTGTGGTATACACATACAACACTTTTGCATATCGTTTTGTGCAAATCCTCAGGTGGGTCATAGTAAAGCTTCCTGATTGAGCTCAGGTGACCACACAAAGACTTAGGGTGAGTTGCACTTCATGGATTCACTTTGTAGTTCCCGAGTCCTTGTTCCTTTATTATTTCCTATCTATTTGTATCTCAGATATCTTGTTAGGTATACAGACTTGTTCTATTTCCATAGTTTGCTCGTGTACTTGTGCGATTTTGTCTTGAGTGTTGCACTGTATTGGCCGTGTTATGACTATGTCAGATATTATTATCGTTTTTGATTATTTCTGTCTATATTTATGATACATCATTATTAATTAAAGAAAATAGACTTTATCTGTGGATTATGAGTTGGCTTGCTTAGCAAGTGCGACTATGCGTTATCATGACCTCAAGGTGGGTTTTTGGGTCGTGATACAAGATTACACACCTCAGGTAAAGGCTAAGAAATGCAGAATACTACATTATTATTTTGGGCCAGTTAAATGTGTTCCACCAACCCTAGAGCATAACCATAAACGTGAAACCAAATTAGGGGTTCAATTCATAAGCTCGAGGTGGAGTCAAAAAGTGATTCACCTCATGCCGCAGTGGTAAATCAAGCACTTTTTGGGAGGAAACCCAAATTCAGTGCTTTTATTTATTTTATCATTTATTTTATTTTGTTATTGTTGTAGTACTATTTTGGTTTTGTAGGAGTAGGATCATGAGATGCAAAGCCAATAGAAGGATGCAAAAGAAAGTTAAATAGTTGGAACTAAGTGTGGAATGTCCCCACAAGGACCAGGACTGGGAGAAGTCTGAGTACCTCATGAGATGTTAATGCTTCGGCCTTTGGCCTACCATGGAATTTCTTTTACCCTCTTGTATTATAGTATACATTGGGGATAACGTACAATTTTAGCATGGGGTGAGAGATTGTTTGGATGATTTTGTGCTCTTCTAATTTTGCTAGTTTTATTGGGAAAAACTAATTTGAAAAATTTGAAAAGAAATAATTCGGTAGAAATAATATCTCTTGATTTTTCTTATGACCATAGTTCCTTTTCAAGGGATGACTCTTTGGATCGGGTAGTAATTCATTTTAGGTAAAAGTTTCAAAAGGTTTCAGACTTATCCTGATGATGGACTTCCTAGATAGTTTTCTTGAGGGATTAAAGCCTAAAGAAAAATATAAAAAGATTTTTTGTTCTTATTTTTGAACTGATAATGGAATGGGGAGAATTTAAATATCTATGCTTTTGACATATTTTATCGAGGCTTAGAGCTGTAGCATTTGTGCTGAGTACTTTCATTGTGATTCTTGTGATTATATTCCTTGAGAATATATTTACTTTATTTTGACTCTTGGGCTCATCTCTTGACTCCTGTTATATATTTACTATGTGGTTGAATATTATGATGAATGCTCTTAGTTGCTTTAACTTGATATAGTCAGGGTTGAGCCATCCTGAGTAAGCCATGTGCATTATGTGAGGTGAGATATTTGATTGTACTTTGTGCCGGCCCTTGCTAGTCTATAACTTGCCTCATGTGTGCCTTAAAGCAAAATAATAAGCTTTGTGAGTCTATAAAATGATATAGGCAGTTTTTTGATTGGCCTCTTAGCTATTTGCCTACCCGTGATACAATTATCCTTCATTAGCCCATTTAACCCTGTAAGCCATTTCTTCGTGTCACGATCCGACCAGTCGTTTTGAGCTCTAGCATGTCATTTGGAGGTTGGAGACCTTGAGTAGCTTCATTATATATATTATGACTTGCGCGTATAGGTGGCTTTGATATTCGAGTGGTTCAGAGTTCATTTGGAAGAATAATTCTCAATCTAGAAGTTTTAAGTTGGAAGAGTTGACCAAGGTTTGGGTTTTGAGTAAATGATCTCAAAATAAGGATTTGACAGGTTCCTATAGGTTTGTAAAGTGATTTCCAACTTGGTCGTATGTTCGGGTTGAGTATCGGATGGCCCGGGAGCATTTCAACGCTTATTATCTAAAGTTTGCATTTTAGAGGTTTTGAATTTTGCTAAGTTTGACTTGGAGTGTGCTTTGGTGTTATTGGACTATGCGCGATGTTCAATGACCTTGGATAGGTTCATTTAGTTGATTGGAACTTGTGCATGAAGTTTGGTCGTCATTTCGAATGTCTAAGTGTGATTCAGACACATTCGTCGAAGATTGAAGGTTTGATAGTTAAAAGAAGGATTTTGATCGACGATTCATGATTTTGATGTTATTCGTGATGTTTCGAGCCTTTGGATAAGGTATGGGGACTTGGTGGTATGATTGGGTGGGGTCCCGGGGGCCTCAAGCGTGTTTCGAGGTGGTTTCAGACCATGACGATATGTTTTGTTATAGCTGGTTGCTGGTTCTGGTGTTGTCCTTCGCGAACAAGGTGGGGAGCATGCGTTCGCGAAGAAGGATTTGAGCTGGAGGTAGTTTTTTCTTAGCATTCGCGATTGGAAAATCGCATTTGCGAAAGTCTATGTTGTGGTGCTACACGTTCGCGATAGCCAGGTCGCATTCGCGAAATGAGAAGATGGGCCTGGAGATTTGACCTTCATGTTCGTGAAGGCGTGGTCGCTTTTGCGAAGGGCCAGCCTGGTAAAACACCGCATTCACGAACCTTGTCTCTCAATCACAAAGAAGATTTTGGAAGCACGAGCTGAGTTGTGCTTCGCGAATGCGAGACACATGTTGTGTTCGCGAAGGACGCATGGGCAGTGTATAAGAGTTTAAAATCGGGTCTTGTATCATTTCATCTTATTTTCTCATTTGGAGCCGATTTTGGGGCGATTGTGAAGTGGCATTTTCATCATCTATCACAAGGTAAGTGATTCCCACTCATTGTGAGTTATATACAATGATTATATATGGATTTAGACATGGAAATTGGTAGAAATTGTGAAATTTTGGAAGAAAACCTAGAAATGATATTTTTGGATTTTGACCACAGAATTGGACATGGAATTGGTAATAAGTTATATATTTGAGTTTTTGGTGCTATGGGTAATAATTTATCTTCGAAAAGTTTTGGAATCCAGGCACATGGGCCCGGGATTTGGCTTGTTGACTTTTCGCGTGGAGTTGTGAATTCAGTGTTAATTGTTAAATTACAAGTCTTTGAGTATCTTTTGATTCGTTTGCACATTCTTTGGTTAGTTTTGGAACGTTTAACATTGGTTTGAGGTGTTAGAGAGGTGTTGGAGCCGGTTATCGGATTTCGGTGCAAGATAAGTCTCCTGTATAACCTTGGGAGGGGGAATTTACTCCGTAGGTGTTATATTTGTTATGTGCTACATGTTGTGGGAGCTACGCATGTACGAGGTGACGAGTGTCCGTGTGTATGCTAGAATTCCTGATTATCTTCGGGTAGACTTATACTCACACCATGCTTTAATTGTAATATTTGAGTTATTCTTGCATGTTTAAATGCTTTAATTTACATTTTTCCTGAGACTAGACTTGCTTAAAGTATTCGACTTGCTATTTTAGATATTTGACGAACAACTTGATTAGCAATAGAAACTGTACTTCCTTGATTTGTATTTCTCCCACATTGTATGAAATTGACCAAAAAGTTTCTTAAATTCCATAACTCACACATATATTCGTGAATGGGCCAATGACCCATCAAGCTTCACTATTTCTATGGGATCGGGCTGAACGCTTCAGTATTACTATTATGGATCAGACCGTATGACCTTGGCAGTATTATGAGATACATTTATTGTTCGGGCTGGTCGACCCTCGACAGTGTACACAATTACTATGGGATCAGGCCATATGCCTGGTAGGAAATCATGCCATTACTCTTATGGGATCGAGCCATTCGCCTCGGCAGAATCGTGCGAAATATTTGATAAGGAGTTAAGCAATACTTAAGAGTCTTCCTGACTTGAGATGTGACCATTTTATTTGGTGTTGACAATTATGTATTCCATTTGAGGAAGTCTTCGGTATTTGAGGACTTCGTGTTTACTCTTTAGTTGAGGATCGTATTAAGTACCTATATATGTTTTCACTGTTTTATTTGCCATGCTTCATACATGTCTACTTTTATTGTACTTGATTTATTGGACCACTAGTAAGTGTCGATGTCGACCCCTCGTCACTACTTCTTCACGGTTAGGCTATATACTTACTGGGCATGCATTGATTTACGTACTCATAATACACTTCTGCACTAATTGTGCAGGTACTCAGAAAAGTTCATACGGTGGTAATCTTGGCGCATAGGCGCAACTACTGAGGGGACTTTATGGTGAGCTGCATTCCATGTTACGATCCGAAGCATACAGAGTCTTCATCATATTCATTTATTTTATCCTGTCTATTTTATATTCCAGAAAAATGTTGTATTAGTAATGTACTCCCTAGTAGACGCTCATGCACTTGTGACACAGGATTTTGGAGATTTAGATTTTGCTCTTGGTTTTATTCCGCTATAATTTCTTGGTGTATATATTAGCCCCATTCGAGTGTTTAAAAATAATAACATATATATTTTCCATAAAAATGAACGATTTTCACTCTTTATTTCTTTAATTGTTTTGAAAAGCACTTTGGATTTACTATTGATGTATTGATTTAATTGTTGGCTTTCCTAACGATAGCGTTGGGCACCATCACGAGCTATAATGGGTTTTGGGTCATGACATATTGGTATCAGAGCACTAGGTTCACTTAGGTCTCATGAGTCATGAGCAAGTCAAGTAGAGTCTTGCGGATCGGTACAGAGACGTCTTTACTTATCTTTGAGAGACTACAAGGCTGTTAGGATAACTTTTGTTTCTTGATTCCTTTTCGTGCGAACTGATTTCTCTTGAAGTCTATGTATTCGTTTCCTTCCTACTCATTCATACACGAAATCAAGCATTCTGTATCTCTCTTCCATAGATTCAATTGGTATTGATTCTCAGGATCGAAGCAAGTAGTAACCTAACCTTTAAGAATTTGTTCAAGGGTGGATCAGTTGGGCACAAATGAGTTTTGGTGATGCTACAGATGTAGTACAACATATTTTCCTTGCATTATGAGGGTGGACTACTATCATCGCCTTGTGGAGGGGTGTTCAGTCATTTCATCACAGTGTTGGTATTGCTCACGGGTTTAGAGCTACGTATGGTATATTGTGATGTTTCTCACACTGTTAGTCGTGTAGTGTTGGTGTAAATAGTAGGGTGTTTACTTATGTGTTGTGGCATTGAGTGCTTCAGGAAGGGGATTATTCGATTTGTAATTTGAAGAACCGATATTTAATTCCACCACAGGAGATGTAATTGGGCCAGGGATGTTCAGCCTTTGGGAAAAGGAGTAACAAGGTTTGACATCTCCAAACTTGGTGGAATTCTCATTTGTGTTGTGGTGTTGTCGTCCCTGTTTGGACGCATTAAGGTTCGTCAATATGATGGTATTCATTTGTTTAATTTTGGAGCACGGTGTTGCGAAATGGTACCTAAGAAGCGATCATAAGAGATGGCGGTGTGTTGTGACTTCAAGGT
Source organism: Nicotiana otophora (assembly GCA_000715115.1). Taxonomy (NCBI): domain Eukaryota; kingdom Viridiplantae; phylum Streptophyta; class Magnoliopsida; order Solanales; family Solanaceae; genus Nicotiana; species Nicotiana otophora. The sequence continues at coordinate 7,514 of AWOL01S0030091.1, forward strand.
CGGATCGACGTTTCTAGTGTTGATGGCTCGAGGAAGATGATCCGTAAGGATTCTTATAGTTAATGACAATCTATTTGTTCGGGTGCTACTGAGATGGATCGTGATTTGGGGGTGGTATGATTGGTAACAGATGATGAGAAAGGTCATGGTGCGATATGTCTCGCGGTAGTTAAATTGTTAGAAGGTTAAGTAGGAGCAACAAAGATAGAGTAGTTCTTATAGAAAGATGGTTTAACTGGAGTTGGAGTGGTAGCGTATCGTATGGATTTTGTTGTAGGATAGCCACATGCTTTGAGGAAGCTTGGAGAAATTTGGGTCATGGTGATCAAATGACTACGTTGGTGTATTTCGTTTGGGGTGGTGGTTTCTGTACCCAGGAAGTTTGAATGGGAAAAAAAGAGTTTGCTTGGAATATAGACGAACGGGGACGCTTGATTGTCGTTTTGGTATGCATTATAGCTTTAAGTTTTAAAGTTAGTGTTTGACTTCCAGTTGATGCTAATGGAATGAACATATTTTCACAGCTAGTGGACAAGTGGGGACTCTAGAGGACTAACTGATTTTGTAGTTGTTATAACCATGGAAATATCGTTGGAATATGTCGATATAAGGTCACACATGTGGGCTATCTCCTGTGAGAAAGTTAGGGGTCGCATCAGTTTTGATGAAGTTCCTATCAGGAGTTCTACCTTTTATCCAACGGGAAGCACGTACTACGATGTGGGCTCATAGCGCTTAAAGAAGATGATGTGACTGTCAGGAGGTTGAGTGTGCGCCTGGGGTTGATAATTCGAGACTTTTTATTACTAGTGCAATAAGAGCTTATAAGAAATTGGCTAAGTAATGATGTGAGATCATGGTAGTTAAGAGGAGAAGTCATTATGGATCCGTGGATTCTGTGATTATGGCTTAAAGCCAAGTGGGGGAGACTACAGTCGATGATTGGGTCACATGGTTATTTGTCCTTGCAGCTTATGGTATCGATACGTTGGTCGATTAGTTATGACTGAGTAAGAGAACATCAGTCGTGAATTCGAGCACGGAATTTGATGGATGTGTTCTATATTTCACCTTATTGATATGAGAAGGTCGTGGAATGACCCATATTTTAAATTTCTTGTGGATGTGATGTGCAAGGGAAATGATTCATTTGGTTGCTTCTTTGGAGTATTTTTATGAATATCACCCGGTATGGAGTGTGGTGTTAGAAAGAGGGAAGAAATATCTTTGGATTCACAAAAGATTTTTTCAGAATGGGTGTATCTGTTGAAGATACTATTGAGTGCATGAGGAGAGTCTAAGATGGCTTAGGGATATTGAGACGACGTGGTATTGTGAGTTGGGGTTACTCGGGATGAGTGTTGGTTGAAATCCGTTGCGTACTAGGAAGAGAGGTATTATTTTGAAGGCAAGTCAAGAGGATATCTAAGGAAGCAAGGTTAGTTTAATAGTGGTTTGGATCAACATGGTAAGGAAAGTGACCGGTTCCTTCGGTATGATAAGGCCATACAAGTGTTTCGTGGCTATGCATATGGATTGGAAATCTCCGTAATTTGTCGATTTAAAGGTATTCGATTATGATGGTTTTTGTTATGTGCAAATGGGTCCAGAAAAGAGGTATGACGGTTTAGGCCATGACTTGAGGTTTGTCTCTTCTGCGATTTTGGGAATCTGGTTACATGTTACAAATATTCTTTTGAAATGAGTTACGTGAAAGGTTCTAGATGATGGAGTGTTTATTCTACTGGTGGTTCAGTATTTATGATGGGATTCTTGCACTTTCATGTAATAGCATGATAGATGCAGTGAGTAATATGGAATTAGAATTGAAGGATCAAGAGTGTGGTTGAGTTTTGACAGGGATGTCACGAGCTCGGAGGAGCGAGGGAAGAGTTCAGATGTTCAGAGTAGGCCGGCGCTATTTTAGTGTCGCCTGAGAATGGTGTTATGTGAAAGAGGCATTGTGTATTGATTTGCATTACAGAAATAGTATGGTTGGTAGCCACAAATATGCAGATTTTGCTACCTAGTGTAGAAGGTTATGGGAGTATCTCCCACGGTATTATTATGTAAGTGTGACGTGTCAGTAATTTAAGTGGTAGAGATTGAAATTAGGTATGAATATTCTAGTACTATCATTGATTGGAGAGTGTATGTCTGAGAGGCTCTCTACTCCTTTGGTTGTGGATTAAGGGAGTTTGTTCGGGATTTGACGGTTGATCGTATGCATCATGGATAGGGTGATTGTGGATCTTTGGAAGGTTATTAACCTATTTTAGAATGGTCGGAATCAACTTTGAGGCCCATTGATAGGCCTAATGTGAATGTATATTCTACACTATATCAGATATGCTTATTCAGCATAACATTTCTTATGGATGAGTCTTCGGGCATGGTGGATCTTATTCATATCTTCGTCTATTTCATGTGTTACTCTTTTATACCATGCGAGTTGTGAGGCAGCTTAACTATTTATACGTCGATTGTGATCATATGTAGCTTGTGGTATTTTATGAGCGAGTTGGTTCTCGAGATGCTGGTTATTTATGGCACCTTAGTCGTGCTTGGCTTTTGTAGCGCATGACGCTATCCATATCCCAAGAGTTATGTTTATGCACTTAGAGTGCTTGTGGTTGATATACATGTGCTTAGTAGGTATGAGCATTTTGGCTCGATGGGTCTTCCCTTACTGATTGTTATGTGTGGATCATGTGGCACGCCGCCACGGGTATGATGTTTGGATCGAGTTGCGCGCCACAACAATATGATGTATGGATCATGTTGCATGCTGCAACAGTGAGATGTTGTGTACGATTCTTTATACTATTTAATGTGTTTCGCTTATCATCTATGGGATAGGTTCATAGCATTATTTGGTTTTTTTATTCGTTACGCGGGCTAGATAGTTCTGTACTCGGGGTTCACATTCTTTGTTGGTAATATTTGAGTTGTGTCTTGTTGGCGCATTGATGACATCGTATGAGATTTTAGATGGTTTTGATAAGGCTTATTGACAAGAAACTTGTATTGGGTGATACGAGGTCGTTGGACCTGGAATCAACGCAATCGTATTTGTATAATGTATAGTTGGAGGGAGAATGTCGCTAATCAGTTCAGAATGTGGCTATGGTTCCTGTCAAGCAGAAAAGCTTCATGATTTGTCGGTCTGACGGGTGGTTATGAGATAGTATATGTCTCTTTCATCGTTGCAGTATTGCGAGAGTTGGAATATTATTTTTATATGTCCTGAAGTATATTACCGGCACCGGGTTTGGAAATTGCAGCTATTGCGGTTGGAAGATATTACTATATGCATATGAATTATGTAGTGCATCATGTGGTTACGACTTGGGTGTATATGTATGTTTGGTACAACTTGTGGAGTTTGACACGGTGTATGTATGCAAGAATCGGACCTTGTATAAAATTCCAGAATCGTACCCTGTACAAAATCTTTCTGCCTTTAACATCTAGTTCAGTAAAAGAAGGGGCCTGAATCATAGTATTCCTACCCAGTGTCACATTAGCAAGGTGATCCGCTAGTTGATTTCCTTCCCTAAGTACATGAGATATGTCGACTACACACCTAACCCTTAACTGCTTGATTTCTTCCATCAATATCACAATGTTCCATGGTGGTGCCCACTCTTCATCAAGGACTCTTTTCATCAGTAAAGAGTCGGTCTCAATCACATATGGAGGAAGGTTAGAAATTGCTATGTACCTTAAAGCTTCCAGAATGGCTCTAGCCTCCGCAATATTATTTGTAGCCTAAAATATCTCATATGCTTGAGCATATATTAAATAACCAATGCCATCTCTAATGCAAAATGTATAATAAGCCCTTACATTTGTATCTCTACATGCACCATCCATATTGCATTCCAATCACCCATCAGGAGGTAGTTGCCACAATACACCTGTATACTTCAATTTTGGTATGTGTTGTTGTAGCTTGTCATGCAGCTCTGGCGAGTTTGGTTTCACTCATGTATACTATTCTTCTCATCTTCAATAAGTTATGGAGGTCATCTGATACTTGAAAGATCAACTATGAGTTGAAATGATCTTCCCATGCATTCCTGAAGTTCTGTTCTTCCACAAGTTCCACATAATCAAAGCTGGAACGGCTTGGTAGGCTGCCCTTAAGCTTGTATTTCTAGGTCTCCTCCACCACTTGTTGATCATGTGTATTATATGTTTGCTATCAATGTTAATGTAATACCCCAGAAAATTTTGAAGTACTTAAGTGGTAAGCCCGGTAAATTTTGCAAAGAAAATAATGTTTCATGGTGTCGGACTAGGCTTACGTGTTTGGGTTGAACAATGCACTGAAAAGTAAAGAAATATTTTTGACGGAAAGTGCATTTCTGCGGTCCATTATGCAACCGCAGAATCACTCTGTGGACCGCATAATGACCGCAGAGTGAGGCAGTTAATTGGGCCAATTGGAAGCAATTATGCGGTCGACTATGCGACCGCATAACTGTTATGCGGTGCATTATGCGATCACATAACGGTTATGCAGACCGCATAGTGACCACATACATAGGCAGTTCTTTTGGCTATTTTGTAACCAAATATGCGACCAATATGCGGTCCGCATATCGGTTATGCGATCGCATATGCGTTCGCATACCTTGCTCCGGAGCTCCATTTTTAGGTTTTTAAAACCAGACCCTATTTCGTTAAATATACTCTTTGGGCCATTTTTGAGACATAATCTGATATTTTAGAGTGAGAGAGAGTGCCCTAGAGTGAGAAGGTGTTCTTCCATAATTTTTCTTCAATTCTTGCTCAAGTTTTGGAAGATTAAGAAGGGAAGCTTACTAGGTCTTCATCCTAGTGGTAAGATTATACACCCTAAACCCTAATTTCAATAGTTTCTGAAAATGGGTAACTAGCAAGATAAATTTCTGGGCGTGAGAGTTGTTTTATCTTACATACATATGTTATCAAAGGGTGTAGGAAGATTGTTGAGCTAAAAATGGTAAAGATTGGGTTATGGGATGATGAAGTCCATAAAAAGGACATTGAAACCTTATGCACACCTAGTGTTTGATAAAACGCTCAAGTGAGCTATAACTATGATCATCTTCCTAATTTTGATTCAATTTGTGATATTTCTACAATATATTGAAGTTGCTAAGAATTCCGAAATATTTAAAGTGTAAGGAAGCTCAAGTGAGGTATGTTGGCTAAACTCTTCTCTTAGAATTGAATCCCATGATATTCATATAAATTATGTAAGTCCCGAGTGATTCAATATGAAATTGGCTATTCCGAGTAAGATTGGGTTGAAAGATATATGTACAACAAGCATCCCAAATGCTCTATTCATGTTATGTTACCAATTGAGGATGTGTTAAAATATGGGCGGTGCATTAATAATGTTTCGATTTTAAGTCAAGTTCAATGAAGGCTATTATGCCAAATTTTGTGAAATATCTCTATGTGCATTAGACTCTAAATTGCTCACATGTGCACTACACACTTTGATTTGAATTGTGTTTATTGTTGATTATGAGGATGATATTTGAAATTGATAATATGAGCATGAACTACTGAATATGTCCAACGTGCCAAGAATGATCTTATAATTATGGCTACTAGTGCCAATGAAATGAAAAGATGTGAAAGTATTATGAAATGCGATGATTGATATAAAATGGTTGATATCTCAAATAAGACGGCCTAGCCATTCGGGTCGTGATCGGACACCATGCCGCACCCATGGTGGTGATTGTGCTGAAAATTGTAATTGAAATGGTAATTGTGGTTGATATCCCTAATGGATAGCCTAGACGATTGGGTCATGATCGGACTCCGTGCTATAGACGGTGGTATTGATATTGAGATAAATAGTGGTTGATGTCTCTAATGAGATGGCCTAGCCGATCGGGTCGTGATCGGGCTCCGTGCTAAGAGTACGGTGGTACCGATTTTGTGAATAATGGTATTGTGGACAATGGTATATCGATACTAAAAATTTCCCAATGTGAGATATGGAAATTAATTTGAACACTGTCTTGATCCTAAATTGAGGTTTGATGTTGATTAAGGCTTTCATTGATATTATGATAATCTTATTTGTATTATTTGTCATTCTATTGAAAGGGTGTTTAGTTATACATACTAGTGCTATTCGACAGTACAAGCATCCCTTTTGCCGGGGGTGCTGCATCTTTCAATGGATGCAGATGGTTCCACAACAAGAGATATTGGTCAGTGATAGCAGTGCACGTTCTTCCCAGCTGACTTGTTGAGCCCCACTTCATTCCGGGGTCATGAATCTTTTGTACTTTTTCTATTCTATTTGAGGTATAGTCGGGGCCTTGTTGCCAGCATTATCATTATATTCTTCTTTATCTATAGAGGCTCCGTAGACATAGTGTGGGTTGTGTATTGGTGCTGGGAAAAGACAAAATATGTTATATTGTGGATGTATTACTTGTCTATTTGTGACTTTAAAAAAATGATAAAACAATTGAAAATGAATTGGTATTGTAGACATGAACACATTTTCGTATAATTAATGATAATATGTATTATCTCTATTCATGGATGAGTTTGGGTGGAATAAAATCTAATAGGCTTGCTCGGTCGGGTTCACTAGGTTGAGCGCCGGTCGCGCTCCTCGGTTTTGGGGCGTGACAAAGTTGGTATCTGAGCCTAAGGTTTTAAAGTGTCCTAGGATGTGTCGGAGCAGTGTCTAGTAGAGTCCTTATTATCGGTGTGTTGTCGACCACATCTATAATTAGGATGCTACATGGGCATTTAGGAATAATACCCTTCTTTTATATTCTGAATCATGCGATGCAACTGATTGTGAAATTGTCCCTCCTCTCACTTGTGCGTTGAGGTTCAAGGTAAGTTTAAATGCTCTTTTGGTTTATTCCAAGTAATGTTGTCATATGACATGACGAATGGGTAAAGGCCTGAATATTAAACAGATGGCACATGTATCATGTTGAATGAAT
>AWOL01S0030093.1:0-49758 GCA_000715115.1 Nicotiana otophora
ATACTATGTATATATAGTATAGTGTGTGTGTATATATATATATATCTTAAGATGTATATATATACTATAATATACTATATATACTCTAATATATATACATAGTTTATAAGTCATATTCGATAGTATACATCTTAAGATATACTATATATACATCTTACTATATATATATATATATATATATAAAACTTATATATCTTAAGATGTATATATATCTTAAGACCTACTATACTATACTATATATATATCTAGTATACTATGTATATATAGTATATCTTAAGATGTATATATAGTATATTTTAAGATGTATACTATGTATATATATATTTTAAGATGTATATATAATATATAAATCGAATATAGCTTATATATCTTTATTACTATTTTTTTTCTCTAACTTCTATAAAAAAAAATTAAAAATAGAAAGTTTCTGTTGGGCCCGCTTAGGCCCATTTAGACCCACTTAGGCCCGGGACCGAGCCGGTTCCAGCAATAAGCCCGCGAAGTCTGGGACCGTTTAGGATCGGACCGCTTAGGACCGGGCCCGCGAAGCCCACTTAGGATCGGGCCCGGCCCACTTGACACCCTTACTTGAGACACTTCTCGAATTAAAAAAACAAATCCTCTGCCACTCATAAAGCCCCCAGTGAGCTTCAGAAGAATTAACTATTCCAAAATGCAAAAAGATTCTTTCCATTCATTTCTTTGGAAAAAGTCGCAAGTACTACTGTAAATTTCACTGCAGGAGGGACCAAATTATTTAAGGGAGGAAAAAAGGGTTACCTTAAAAAAAAAAAACACTCATCTTCCAGTTATGCAATTTAAGGGGATACAATATTTTTTATTACTTGTTTAATTTTTTGGATGGTATTCGGACTAGCTTGTATACACTTCTATTATTTTGGTTATTAGTTATTTTCATTGACACAAATATTAAGTAACTCTTTTCTTAGGCGGAGCTAGATTATCGATTACGAGTTTGACGGTTCTACAGAAACCAGTAATCTTTGTTCAAATCATTAATTTTTATATTAAAAAAATCACTTACTATGCGTAAACTATACATTCCAACCTAATAATTAAGTTGTCATATTTTAGATTTTAGAACTCATAAACTAAAAATTTCCATCTCTGACTCTACTCCAAAGTTACATTTGGACTCTATATGTTTTTCCTTTCATTCTACTACAAATGAGAGGGTGGGCGGAACACCTGCCGCTTCACGGAGTGGTGTAATTTGCATTAAATGGAAGCAACTTTGGTACTGTTGGGTTAATAGGAGCAAACCACAAGGCTAAGTTAATAACTTCAGCTGCACATCAAAGTAGGAGAGTTCGGAACGAAAGTGTGATTGTTTTGGAGTCAAACGATAAAAATAGGTATTTGTTATATGAATAATTACTAAATTATCTTTGTAGTTATTGAAATTAATTATTTAATTATATTTTAACCCCAAAAATATCTGAAAAATAATGATAGTTCAAACACAAACCCTCTCGAATTTTAGTAAACAAATGTAAGAAAATAACATAAAAACAACAATATAAAAATTTGTCAAACTAAGTATTTTTATATGAATATTTATTAATTATATCATGTATAGTTACGAATATTAATTATTTAATTCTATTATATCCAAAAATAGCTGAGTAAGAAACAAGCATATAAAATAATAAACTAACATATAAAAGTAATAAACTAACATATAAAATAATTTAATAAACTAACATATAAAATAATAATATAAAACATGTATCAACCCCAAAGATATCTGGAAAAAAATGATAGTTCAAACATAAACCCTCTCGAATTTTAGTCAACAAATATAAGAAAATAACACAAAAAACAAAAATATAGAAAATCTGTCAAACTCAGTATGATTATATGAATACTTATTAATTATATCATGCATAGTTATGAAAATTAATTATTTAATTTTATTATATCCAAAAATAGCTGAGTAAGAAATAAACATATAAAATAATAAACTAACATATAAAATAATATAATAAACTAACATATAAAATAAATAATATAGAAAATGTATCAACCCCAAAGATATCTGAAAAAAAGAAGATAGTTCAAACACAAACCCTCCCGAATTTTAATCAACAAATGTAAGAAAATAACATTATAACAACAATATAGAAAATCTGTCAAACTCAGTATTTTATATGAATACTTATTAATTATATCATGTATAGTTATGAAAATTAATTATTTAATTCTATTATACCCAAAAATAGTTGAGTAAGAAACAAACATATAAAATAATAAACTAACATATGAAATAATGTAATAAACTAACATATAAAATAATAATATAGAAAATGTATCAACTTAAGTAATAATATAGAAACAATATTAATATAAAAGATATTACAATATATTTAAAGATGTTAAATAATTAAACACAAAAATAGTTTAATTAATATTGTTCAATTTACAAACATCGGCATGGAGGTTCCCCCTGAGCATCCCGGACCTGCATCTCGAGAGCTATTGTTGCTACAGGGCAACCATAGCTCTTCACGCATCTGGGATGGGCATTGTCTATCCCAGACATTCCGCCCCAGACATATAGACGATATGTGGGAGTTCATTAGGGACCACCCACTGCATCCTCGTATAGTTAGACGCCTTCAGGATACGGGTTTCTACAGGATCATAGAGATCGGCCGGTTGCAGTTCGACTGGGCGTTGATCACAGCTATGATAGAGTGGTGGCGACCGGAGACGCACACATTTCATCTCCCCATCTACGAGGCTACTATCACGCTTGAGGACGTGGAGGTTCTTTTCGGGCTGCATGTTGATGATATACCTGTAGCTTACCCGCATGCTCTTAGAGACTATAGGGGAGTGGATTACCTTCATATGTTACAACGGCTCACCAGTTTCCAGCTAGTGGAGCCGACTACATTGAGTGGGGCCAGTCGATTGCAGCTGATGCCTATTCAGCAACATCTGGTGGCGATGGACGCGGAGATTACGGATGATTCACTGCCAGAGGATATAGGCCAACACATGTAACTGTTGCTGCTGCCGATGTTTGGTGGTATACTGTTCTCGAACACTTTGGAAAACCTAGTGAGCTTTGAGATTTCTACATCATCTGGAGCGGCTAGATGATTGATCTAGTTACAGCTGGGGTGCAGCTGTTCTAGGTTACATTGTATAGGTAGATGTGTCGGGCGTACATGGGCACCCAGAGACGTTGTCGTATTTTTACCGCTGCTGCAGGTGAAAACATAATCAATTCTTTTCATGATTGTAACATACATAGTAAACAAAATACATTAAATTTTACATCCACAATCTATATCAGGTTTGGGCCTCAAAGCGGTTCCTACAGTTTCATCCACCTCTACCACTGATCGCTCCGGATGCACCACCTCTACCGTTTATCCATTTAGCTTGGATGTGGGTTGATAGGCGAGGTTACGCACGCAAGGTCGAGACTCGACATCATATCCCTTATTACATGAATTTGTTGGATTTACTTGAAAGCACGCAGGTATATATATACTTAAGTTTACTTGGCCGACAATGCACAAAACCATCAATGGCTGGTTTAAATGCCCAGAACACATATCTGAATATGTATTCTGGTATTTTCGGACTCCGCTCAAGCTTCCATTCAATAATAGTTCCAGGGTTAAAGTGTTGCAATGCAGCCACGTACCTGGGTAGAGCGGCAAATGACTTATTCCAGTTACCATAAACAATTTCAAACGCACGTTTACGCCCCAAAAATACCTTTCTTTTGGTAATGGTACATCTATGTACCTGGTGGACAGATATTATACATTCTTTGATCTTGTACCTTATGGACGCTTCAATGTGTAAAATCAAGACAAGAGAAATTAAGTCAACATTCAAGTTAAAATGATTCCTACTGAATGAGTCCATTTCACAAGTGTGGGTGCCAATGTATTTCCCCACAATCCACATATTTGTTTTCAACTTTCTCGCACGCAGCATCTAATTACAACCTTGAAACCATCTACGATAAATAGCCTTGTATACTTCCGGAGATGACTCATGAACCACGACCTCACGACACTCTTTTATGCTGTATATTCGCACCGCCCTGCTTAGGCACGCTTTATCATAAAAAAACATGCCCTTTGACAACACCGCTGCTCTAGTTTCATCCCATATTATTGTCCGAATTTCATCAAGATCCCTTGCGAGGGCATCCACATCCGGCATACTTGGCAACTGATCAAGGTAGGGAATCTCCCTTGAATGAAACGACACATGGGACTCGTACACTCTTGGTCTAACGGGAGGTGGAGCATGCTCCCTCGTCAAATCAGGTTCATCATTCCCGTCCTCATCATCATCACCCTCATCAGGGAAGGGTGTGTCATCTCCAGACTCATCACCATTGTTGTCATAATCACTATCATCTTCCTGACTCTGAGCATCTGCCAGATCCCGATTAAATATGTCGTCTTCAGGTAATAGAGTAAGGACAGGACCTTCAAGTTGCTCATTTTCACTGCACAACCAATAAAATAATGAGTTTCGCAAATTCATCCAAACATTACATATAAACTTTATCACTTAACTTACAAATTATAATGTGTTGATATCCCATAATGCACATTATCCTGATGCCGATGACTCCCGGATGGACCACCATGATCAACACATCAAAACTAGGCATATTCCAACTATCTGTTGGTTCATAACTTGTAAAATTCATTGTTGGACGGTACCTTCTGTGGAATATATGAGTGTTACTACAAATACAATACATAAAAATAAATATCGTAACACAAAGAAAAATTAAAATTTACCACCCGGCTTATGAATTATGTAAACTTGGGGAGAAATTATGTCCTCACTCCTCATTCGCTCGTGGAGATAAGTTTAGATCTGGCCAAACTCTTTCACCCGGTACCTGTTCGGATAAAACTGCTCCAAAAAAATTACCTGATGATTGAGGGATATTCCTATTTTGCGGAACCTTAATATTGCGAACGTCTTCAGCCTTGACATACATTTCCAACATTTTTATCACAAGAAGTTCCCGGTGTTCATCTGGAGTCCTCAAAAAATCTGTCAGAGTTTCATCGTCTTCGATGTTAAACTCAGCATAACAAGCAACCCCTTGCGCAGTAACAGAATACGGATATCTTCTGATTACTTTAATATTAACTGAACATTTGCTCATACTCATTTTTTTACATAACAACGATACCAGTCTATCATACTCCATTGTAAGTGGCAACTTAACATGACATTGTGGAGAACAACTATAGCGTACTGAGTTATTCTCTACCACAACCTCACCCCTCCCTCCTCCCAATATAATGAAACCCTAATTTTTCACTCTTCAGATATTATGACAAAATGCAAAATAACTTAACGAACAAATATTTCGGAAACTCCTTAAATAAGAAAAAAATCAGTCCGAGGGCACAATAATTGAGGATAACGCATGCATAATATATATATATATATATATATATATATACACTGCATGCGCTATACCCATATAAATTATTGGTGGGTCAGTAAAGTGCATGTAAATTATTGGTGGGACAGGAAAGTTCAAATATAGCGCGGTTATTCACCGTGCTATATCTTAACGGACACGTCCGTTTAGATATAGCATACGCTATGCAATATATAAAATGATAGTTAATTTGTTTTTTCATCTAATTTTGTCGTTTAAGTCTAAAAAATTACACTTTGGTTCCGGACTCTCCGAGTAGTAACAAAAACATGTCATATCACACGTCTATGTTTTTCTTCAGAATTAGTCAGCACTCTGCAAGTTGTCACTCACGTGCATTAATGTTGCGTAAGTCCAATAACCAACATGAACCCCTCTATTCAGTATTCTCCCCCCACATGCACAGGATTTGCTCTTTTCAATTATGGAGGAAAAAGACAGATGAGTATATCAAAAGCAATCGTGACACCATATAGAATCCAATTTATGATTTTAATGAGCAATGTTCATGGGTTAAATCTTAAGGTTTTTAATATTGAAAATTCATTATACTTTAAAATTTATGAATTCAAAATTTATTAAACTTTAGTGACTTACTGCATATTTATACTTATATTTTGCATTGAAAATATTGGATTCAATTGAACAAATAAATAATAGATTTCATCAGCCTCTAAATAAAGGGTCATTTGGTTTGATATAAGAAAGTCTAATCCTTATATATAATTTGATATTACTGATACATCATTTTGGTTTTGGTACGAAGTCATGCATAACTAATATAAACGCTGCATAATTAATATAACGTTTCATTTTTGGTATTAAATCTGCATAAGCCATGCAATGTTTAATACTGAAAATAAAATGATATATTACTAACCTGTATGACTTATACGAAATAATTATTTTATACGGAATAGAATATAAGAAAAAAGTACATGCATTTATGCGGATAAAAGCATCTAAAGCAAAAAAAAAAATACCCTTAAACTAGTCAATCTTACGTAACAACAAATATGTTACTATACGGAATATAATTTATCGCATAACTATCTCTGCATTATTTTCATCACATAACAATCTTGCAATACAATTATTTTTCACATATCCACAATCATAATTCACACCTAATTAGATAGTACACGATTACGAATCGTCCTCTAAGTGCACAATACAACTGTAGTCTAACTCTGCGTTGAAAATAGCAAGGATGTACACACCTCGATACATAGAGCTGTCACCATTCCCCTATATGAACTTACCAAGATATAATAGCTCAACTCACCATCTCTTCCAAGTTGACCTCTGAATTAAAGAAAGAAAACAAAACAGAGTTGAAAGTTGAGACAAAATGGCCAACTTTTTCTTCCTCCTATTAACCACTTCTTTATTCTTAACTCACATCTCAGGACAGACAATTTCACCACCACCTCCACCGACAGCCGCCACAACTCCCGCTGCGCTACCGGCCGCGGCCCAAGAATTCTTGGATGCACATAACAAAGCAAGAGCTGAAGTGGGTGTTGGCCCTCTCAAATGGAGTCCCATGCTAGCCAAAGAAACTAGCCTTCTTGTTCGTTATCAAAGGAACAAACAAAATTGCAACTTTGCAAATTTAACCACTGGGAAATATGGTGGAAATCAATTATGGGCTAGTGGTATGGCCGTGACTCCACGTATGGCTGTAGATAATTGGATTGCTGAGAAGAAATTTTACAACTATGCTAATAATTCATGTGTAGGGGATCATAAGTGTGGTGTTTATACGCAGGTTGTTTGGAAGCAATCGTTGGAATTAGGTTGTGCTCAAGCTACTTGTTCTAATGGACCTGCTACTCTTACCATATGTTTTTATAATCCCCCTGGAAATGTAATAGGAGAGAAACCTTATTAGTCTGCAATTACATGATCTGTAATAATGTAACTTCTGTGTGCAATTCAAGTTTGATCCTTTCATTTACAATAAGTTGTTCATTGTGTTGATTTGCTGGTATTCTTCTTTCTCTTTTTCATATCCAACACTGCTAGTAAATATATAGCCCATCTAACTAATTTGAAATTAAGGTGCAGGAGAGTGACCGATAGTGATGAATCCAAAATTTAAATTTGATGGATTTAAACCGACTTTTGAAATTATAGGTTCAAGATCTAGTCTTAATTTGTTCAAATTTAAAATTGATGGATTTATGCTCAGTGTAATAAATAATGGAAATTGGTTGAGTTGAACTTATTGATTATATACTCCATTCGCCTCTGGCGACCAGCCTATAGGACCGGAGACAATAGATAATGTGATGATCTTATGTAAACAGGACCTCGAGATTAAGACGTAGTTGATTGAACTCCTAAATTTGTATGCATTTATATAGAAGAGAGAAAAAGGAAATGAGTCCCTCTCAAAGAACTCCTACTAATAAAGGGAAAAGAAAGAAAAAGAAAGTTCTTATAGAACAAACTTCCTGATTCTCACTTAGTGAGACTCGAACCTACCACCTAGTGGCTGGATGTCAAAGTTGCTTGCTATTAATCAAAATCCCTGTAAGCACAGAGTACTACAACAACAACGACGACGACAATAACATACCCAGTATATTTCCACATGTAGTCACTTCACCAGCTCCTTCATGATTAGAAACCGGAAAGCAAAATTATGAGGAATCCATTCAATGTTTTTTCGGGCATTTCCCTGCTGAATCTTCTTAATGCTTCTTCTGAGAGATTCAGGTAAGGATTGCTGGATCAGCTCCATCACATCAGCAGGACATAGACCAGAATCCTTAGCAAAGGACTCCACAACTTTTGGTAAAACAACTTTCTGATCCTTCTTCACACCAAATGTTGCTCTAATATATTCTTCTTTTGCTGCTTCCAGCTCCTGAAACACTCTCTTGGGTGTATAAACTCGTACCTGACAATAGAATCGTTTGCCCCGTGAGACAACCAAATGTAACAACCGTTCATTAAATCCTGTTACCATTATCACATCATTCTTCGTGAACAATTTCTTCTCAATCATTAAAGACATCGAAATTTCAGGAAGAACAAATAAGAGAATCAAGTCCACACCCTGATTATTATTATTATTTTTACTTGCTTAAGAGTCGACTACATAGAATATCAGATTTGAGAACACAATAAATTAGTGAAAGCCATCAGAATAGATGACAGCATTTGCATGACAGCAGGAACTATTTTTCATGAACAGAAGATAGATGAATGTCAGCACATTCTATGCGGTTATTGGATAGAAACTGATGTAAATTTCTAGTCTTTCAAAAAGAAACTACAGTCTGTAAAATGCCACGTAAATTCAGTTATTATTGGATATAAGAAATAATGATTATTATTGGATATAAGAATAATGATCATCGCAAACATTAAGGAGAAAGGAAGATTATGGACAATACCGCAGGATCTGAATGATTGCCTGAGCAGAGTGCAAAGTGCAGAAGGGGTTCTGGATGTTCAATAGCATAGCCTTGTCTTCCGTCGCCTACCTTAAGCTTTCCTCTAGAAGAAAGTAACAAGTGAAGCCACTGCATCCAGATTAAGCTTTATCAGCAATACAAGTTACCAACTTTGAGAAATCCACTATGGAAGACTAATAAAACAAGACATAGACAGGGATCAGAAAATACTATGCTCGACTATCAGTCACTTAATATGAATAGAGTAGGGACAAGATTTTGACAAGAAAAAACAAAAAGATCCTAAGATGTTTTTAGGAGAATCTTAAAAATTGGATTGTGAACCAACACAATTACTTCTAGAGGTTTTGTGTAGTAGAGAACATAGTTGCTGAATATGCAAGTTAAGCTGAAATGCATAATGTAACAAAGAACCAGCTTATGAGGTATACCTGTCCTGGTCTAGACATTCGACATCCGAGGATATAGTTCTGTATCACATTGGCACTGACTATATGACCGCCGACATTATAAGCAGCCTGGATTAATAAAAAAGGTAAGACAAAATCTACCAAACAATTCTTGGCCAAAGAAATAAGTTTGTTTCACCAACCTTCAAGAGTAGAAAAATTCTCTTCACATTTTTTTCTGGAATCCCATTAGCTAAAAATGCCTGGATAGGAATAGTTGAAAAACATCGTAAGCCCAAAGCGGATATGGAATTTCACAGATTTCTAAAACTATAAATCTGACACTCTAATCAACAAGGATTATTACATGCATCGCCAATGCATTGTGTATGTTAATCCAGAATGCTAGCTTTTCCTCGTGAGTCAACCTTCGTGGATCTATTTTTTCTAGGCGAAAAATTATCGACCTGCAATGTAAAACCTCAATGAGCATTATACAACAAGAGATTGTAAACTTCATCTCACTGGATGCCTGAAGCTCAGATGTCCGGACCTGAAATTTTGCAACAATGGTTCAATTTCACCTAGTTTGTGACTATCTTTATATATACATTGTACTTCAGCCATTGTGCTGTAAGGTCCACTGAACTCCTTCAACCCTTCCACATAAAAAGGATTGTCCAACCGAACATCAAAAGATGAATTGTTCCTAAATCCTGGACTCCATATGTCACATTGATCCTTTGGAGAAAAGGCACTCATTGATGACAAGGATGAGTTTGGGGATGAGAGACAGGGATTTATCCGTGGAGGATCAGCAAGTTTGCAATATATAGTGCACATGCACCTTAGCATGTCTTCAGACAACTTATTTGGTGTCTCTGGAACATGATCAGAGATGCGCGTGCCAAGATGCTCTGCCAAACTGATTAAATTTGAACAAGAACTCTGTGCATACTGCAAAGAATTCATCACATAGAAACTCTCAGTTCTCCAATTTTCATTGTTCTATACAGGGAAAACCATCGCACACTAACATGATATATATGTAGATGAGAAATAATAATTAATGACTCCTTCCCTCAAAAAGGAGAAACTGCAATAAAATTTTATCTCTTTTGCAACTTACCTGCATCATAGAAAAAGGTTGAGACTGACATGCACGCAAAGCTTTCCCTGGTATTTCCTCTGATAGGGGAGCTCTATTTGACGGAGCTGAATGTTGTGTTAATGAGGAATGGCTTCGATGAACTCCAGGTTCTTTAACTTTTTCTTCTGTTGTGCTAGTGGTTTCATTCCATGGATTTGATGCTGATTGGCAATCAAGTTGAGCACAAGAATTTTCCCTTCTCAACATCATATCAGATTCAGAAAATTCAAGGCACCTTCTTCTTTGGGTACTTTGCGGTGATCTTATTTTATCATCCTCTATGGGAGGAGACAAGGATGAGATTTGTTGATCAAATGCTTTACGGTATAATGAGAGAAGATACTGTTCCAAATGCACTACTTCCAACTCTAGTACTGCAATTTCTCTAATCAGTTCGGTCGTTGGCTGGATTCAATTGAATAGAGTAATCTCAGCATATGACCAATATAGAGGGTATTAAAAACAACACAAAATTAAAGAAAAGTTCAACTTTGACCAGAATAACCATGAGTGCAACAGTAATAGAAATAGCTATGGCAAATTGACAATAGAGCATATGAGCCTTACACTTAGCTATGTTGCTTCACAAAGAGATGTAAGAGGTGTCAAACGCTCAAATTACATTTTTTTTCAAAATGGAAGTAATCAGGATTATGAGTCATATTATATTATGTGATACGAAAGGAAGGAGCAGAAGGAGGTACCGTAGACATTGAGGTGAGATGAGTGATGTTTTGTGAGAAAAATTTTCATTCCAATGCTTTCTCTAGAGCACATCGAACTGCACCTTGGTTCTGTAATCTTCTCTCAAGCTGCATTATCTGTAGAGACGTATTTTCAACTAACATAGACATTAATAATATGTTGATAAACCACTAGAATTAACAGTTTTATAATCTCAGTGTCCTTACCTCTTGCCTCAAAGAACTCTGGACTTCAGCCTTAGATGATTCTTTCTTCTTGCTCCCGATACAGTCTTCCTTGCGAACCATATCCTTGAGAAAAGAAACAGTATATCCTAAGATGTTCCAAATTCTTGGTATTTCTAAGGCATGTTCCTTGTTCTTTTGATACTGAGCAGTTTAAGGTGATGTTAAAACAAACTTGAAAGCAAAGAAGGAAGATAAGGTACAAAGGAAGTTCCATTCTTCTTTTCCTTTACCACGCATATTAACTTGTAACTTTGTAGTCACATTCTGGTATGAAAGCTAAAATATCAGAAGAGGAAGGACACATGGAAGCTTCCTTACCAACTTCAATTGATTAGATGCCTCTACTGAATGATCCACATGGGAAGCTGCAGTCGTGTAAATCAAATACTATAGGCATCACCCAGAAATCATAGTATGGAATGTCACACTACATAACTTTTCCAGAGTGCACAATGGCTCCTACAGTAAACAAACTTCCTTCAAAGAACTAAAGCAGCAGAAAATTAAGATGATAAGAAAATGGCAAGTCCATATTCCCATAAGCCCTTCTAATTTCCTTTTCCATACTTGTTACAAAACCTTTCAAATTTTGCTAAAAGGCCAAATCCAATGGAATGGAACCAAGAAAATTTTGCAACAACTAATGTCAGCTTGCCAAGCGAGTAACAAAGATTAGATTTTGGGACTGTTATTTGTACAAGAGTACTCCATTATCTGCTACAGGCAACACACCAAATTAAAAGTCTTTCAACTTAGAGAAACCCCAAAAAAAACAAAGAAAGAGAGATTACAAATATACAAAAAGAAGTTCAAATCCAATGGGTACCCCTTAGAAAGCTTGTGTTTAGAATTGATTACTTGCATTGCAATATAGCTCCAAGTGACTAACGCTCTTTTCTCCGCTCCCTTTGAAGAATTAATTGACGATCACTTTAGAGCTTGTGCCATGAACAGATGCTGAAGTTTGGACATTAAAGAGCTTGCTAATCCACAAAAACAGCCAAGAAAAGGCAGCCTTTTCGACGGTGAGTTAAAGTAACTGCAGCAATTTATACTCTTTTGCTCCAAAAATCTGTTACATGCAGAGTCCCAATATAGCTTTTTGGGCAGTAAAGGGGAAGGTCGGCGTAGCTTTTTTCACAAATAGCACATTAAAATCTACTACTACTACTACAGCTCTAAATGTCAAAGGGTGTCCAAAAGTGAAGATCTTTACTTGAACAGAAGGAAAGCTCTTTGAAGTGGTGGTGGCAGAATGAAGAGCAAATTAAAAAAGTAATTGTCAAGCTCCTTTTATCTACTCCCTCCATCCAGTAAATATGACATATTTTAATTTTTAATTTGTTTATAAAAGAGTTGTGACACCTCCTTTTTCCTAGGGGTAGGGTATAGAGAGTTTTTTCAATTTATGTGACATTATTCGAAATGAGATTCTTTATTTATTCAGAGTCGTCACTTGAAATAATTTATAGTGTACCAAGTCACCGATTTATTTTAGAATCCTAAATCGAGGAAAATTGACTCTTATTTATGGTCTGCAAACACAGAACATTGGGTAAGGAATTATGTTAACCCGAGAGAAGGTGTGAGGCACTCTCGAGTTCCGTGGTTTTAGCACGGTCGCTCAACTATTAATAATTGGCCTAGTTATCTGATTTAATATATATTTTAAACCTATATGTGCATTTTTATTCCTTTTACCACTTTTATTACGTTACTGCATTTTAAACTTTTATGGAATTAATATGAAACAATTTACGTTGTCGTACACTCGTTGTTTATACACATCGCAAATCGCGTAACGTGAAACGCACCCGCAATCTATAACGTGTTTAATTTTATTTATTATTATTTGAAGTTGTGGTCGAGTCACGTGAAACGCACACTCGAATTGGGGATTACGTATCGTGACCATGCCACGGAAATCGTACCCACAGTCACGATGATTTATTATTAATCGCGCCTAAAGCAAGCTACGATGTTCGAATATTATTCAATTACTAATTTTGAGATTATTGTAAGGTCATGATGTATGGAATTATTTGTGGAAGAATTGGATTTATTATTTATAGAAAAGTGGGCTAGTTTAGAGAAAGATGAGCCACCTATGTTATGTATTACTTTGGGCTTGATGAGACTAAATCTTTTGGCCCAAAATCTTTTCTTCTCCAACAACCCAAAAACCAATTTCCTTAGAAACAAATCATGGCCCAAGCAAATTATCCAACCCAATATCCCATATTCTGTACATTTCTTAAACAAAACTAATGACACCACAATCTCATGAACAAAATTAGTAAACAAGCCAAATTACAGTAATTCAACTGACCTTTATCCGGTTAAATCAACCCAAAACAAAACTTTGCAACTCTAAAATTAACATCATGGTCCAATAAACATATGAACAATGAAACAATCAGATTCAAATGATCCAAATATCAATAGAGTGAACTACTACTTCATGCTACGCAATAATCACACAAATAGACAAGAAGGTAAATGGACAATTATAATCCGTGAAGAAAGGGAAATAACATACCTTTGATATAAATTAACAGAGTTGAAATTACAAGAGCGCTAAACAATTCAACGAGTGTTGACTGGAGCTTTCACCGGCCACGAAACCTCGAATAAAAAATCACGACTTGCAACCCCGATCGACCTTACAAAATCGGTGATGTAGTGGCTTATTTTTGTTGGGTTTAAANAGGAGTGAAAACCTTATGTTGGAAAAGAGACAAGGGAGTGGAGACCCTATGTCTAAAATAAAATCAACTAGGGAGTGGAGACCATATGTTGGGAAAGAGACTAAGGAGTGGAGACCCTATGTCCAAAATAACTTCAACTAGGGAGTAGAGACCCTATATTGGAAAAACAACTAGGGAGTGGAGACCCTATGTCTAAAAATATCAACTAGGGAGTGGAGACCCTATGTCTAAAAATATCAACTAGGGAGTGGAGACCCTATGTCTAAAAATATCAACTAGGGAGTGGAGACCCTATGTCTAAAAATATCAACTAGGGAGTGGAGACCCTATGTCTAAAAATATCAACTAGGGAGTGGAGACCCTATGTCTAAAAATATCAACTAGGGAGTGGAGACCCTATGTCTAAAAATATCAACTAGGGAGTGGAGACCCTATGTCTAAAAATATCAACTAGGGAGTGGAGACCCTATGTCTAAAAATATCAACTAGGGAGTGGAGACCCTATGTCTAAAAATATCAACTAGGGAGTGGAGACCCTATGTCTAAAAATATCAACTAGGGAGTGGAGACCCTATGTCTAAAAATATCAACTAGGGAGTGGAGACCCTATGTCTAAAAATATCAACTAGGGAGTGGAGACCCTATGTCTAAAAATATCAACTAGGGAGTGGAGACCCTATGTCTAAAAATATCAACTAGGGAGTGGAGACCCTATGTCTAAAAATATCAACTAGGGAGTGGAGACCCTATGTCTAAAAATATCAACTAGGGAGTGGAGACCCTATGTCTAAAAATATCAACTAGGGAGTGGAGACCCTATGTCTAAAAATATCAACTAGGGAGTGGAGACCCTATGTCTAAAAATATCAACTAGGGAGTGGAGACCCTATGTCTAAAAATATCAACTAGGGAGTGGAGACCCTATGTCTAAAAATATCAACTAGGGAGTGGAGACCCTATGTCTAAAAATATCAACTAGGGAGTGGAGACCCTATGTCTAAAAATATCAACTAGGGAGTGGAGACCCTATGTCTAAAAATATCAACTAGGGAGTGGAGACCCTATGTCTAAAAATATCAACTAGGGAGTGGAGACCCTATGTCTAAAAATATCAACTAGGGAGTGGAGACCCTATGTCTAAAAATATCAACTAGGGAGTGGAGACCCTATGTCTAAAAATATCAACTAGGGAGTGGAGACCCTATGTCTAAAAATATCAACTAGGGAGTGGAGACCCTATGTCTAAAAATATCAACTAGGGAGTGGAGACCCTATGTCTAAAAATATCAACTAGGGAGTGGAGACCCTATGTCTAAAAATATCAACTAGGGAGTGGAGACCCTATGTCTAAAAATATCAACTAGGGAGTGGAGACCCTATGTCTAAAAATATCAACTAGGGAGTGGAGACCCTATGTCTAAAAATATCAACTAGGGAGTGGAGACCCTATGTCTAAAAATATCAACTAGGGAGTGGAGACCCTATGTCTAAAAATATCAACTAGGGAGTGGAGACCCTATGTCTAAAAATATCAACTAGGGAGTGGAGACCCTATGTCTAAAAATATCAACTAGGGAGTGGAGACCCTATGTCTAAAAATATCAACTAGGGAGTGGAGACCCTATGTCTAAAAATATCAACTAGGGAGTGGAGACCCTATGTCTAAAATAAAATCAACTAGGGAGTGGAGACCATATGTTGGGAAAGAGACTAAGGAGTGGAGACCCTATGTCCAAAATAACTTCAACTAGGGAGTAGAGACCCTATATTGGAAAAACAACTAGGGAGTGGAGACCCTATGTCTAAAAATATCAACTAGAGAGTGACGACCTTATGTTGGAAAAGCGACTAGGGAGTGGAGACCCTATGTCTAAAATAAAATCAACTAGGGAGTGGAGACCATATGTTGGGAAAGAGACTAAGGAGTGGAGACCCTATGTCCAAAATAACTTCAACTAGGGAGTAGAGACCCTATATTGGAAAAACAACTAGGGAGTGGAGACCCTATGTCTAAAAATATCAACTAGAGAGTGACGACCTTATGTTGGAAAAGCGACTAGGGAGTGGAGACCCTATGTCTAAAAATATCAACTAGGGAGTGGAGACCCTATGTTGGAAAAGCGACTAGGGAGTGGAGACCCTATGTCGGAAAAGCGACTAGGGAGTGGAATCCTTATGTCTAAAACATCAACTAGGGAGTGGAGACCCTATGTTGGAATATGGAGTAGAGACCCTATGTCTAAAATAACATCAACTGGGGAGTGGAGACCCTATGTTGGAAAAGAGACTTGGGAGTGGAGACCCTATGTCCAAAAATCATCAACTAGGGAGTGGGGACCCTATGTTGCAGAAGGGCGACTAGGGAGTGGAGACCCTATGTTGGAAAAGAGACTAGGGAGTGAAGACCCTATGTCTAAAATAACTTCAACTAGGAAGTAAAGACCCTATGTTGGAAAATCATCAACTAGGGAGTGGAGACCCTATGTTGGAAAAGAGACTAGGGAGTGGAGACCCTATATCTAAAATAAAATCAACTAGGTAGTGGAGACCCTATACTAGCATGATTTTGAACATTTTCTTCTTTTTTCTTTCTTTTCATCATTTTTATTTTATTTCAGAGAATGAGTAAATGCGGGAAATAATTTTTTGGAGGAGACTTCCCTTTTGGAGTGGTTGCTGCAAAACTGTTTCTAGCCTTTGCGCAATTTCTTTTTGGTTTCACCTGCTTCTTGCAAGGTTGCTTTTGGATTGCACTTGTTTCCTGTTTTTTCAAACAAAGAACAATTTGTCAGTTTGAAACGGTGGTTGGTTTTGTGGCCTTGATTGTTTCAGTTACTTGATCTCGGCTCTTTCAACTGCAACCGGTTATTTCCTGAATACCGATTGTATTTCTAACCTTGGAGAAAAGAAAAGCAAATAATGGAATGGACAAATGAATTTAGACGAGAGGTATCACTTTCGAGGAAAAGAAAGAAGGACTTATCTGGAGTGTATACGGACTTCAATGAACATGACATGCCTCTTGGACTAGATGTCTGATCTGTGTAAACCGTCCAACTCTCAGAAATTCATCACAACTCTTGCCTTGAGACCAAGAAACTTTGCCCAGGACTGTGTCGATGCTAGTGACTGTGAGGATCCTCTTTTCGATCAGTGGCGCCCTTTGCGGGTTTTCACCATCTGGCCTCTCATTTCTCTTCTCACCATCGCCTTATAGTACTCTTTGCGAGTTTTTACTAACAAGACTCTCATTTTCGAATTTCTCTGCTTACCATTGCCTTACAGTGCCCGTGAGGGTTTTTACCGATAGGACTCTCTCATTTTATTTCTCTCATTTTGTTGTATCAGATCCGGGTAACTGTATCCTTCTATTTTGAATCTCTTTGTCGATTGATCGGAAGTACTTGAAAAGGATTTGGGTAAAAAAGATTTGGATTTAATTACAACTTTGGAACCTTTCAGACAAAACCATCTCCAAACCATTATAAATTTTGTCCCAGTTTCAACTTTTGGGGAATGTGAATTTTTATTTTGGTGTGACTGAACCCAGAGAGAGGCTGCCTACGTATCCTTTCGGAATCAAGTCAAACGTAATTCAAGGACGAGAACTTTGTTTTTGATTCTCTTTTGTTTTGGTTTTCTTTTCTGTTTTGGTTTCTTCTCTTTCTTTTTCCTTTCCTTTTTCATTTTTTATTTCATTTTCTTTGTCTTTTCTTCCGTTTTTTTGTATATTTCTTTTTATTCTCTTTTCATTTTTTTCTTTTTTCATTCATTTTATTTTTCAATAATGACTTCCGGGTTCCAATGAGGGTAATCAAAGAATGGGAGCCGGCTCAAAAGGGTTTGCTAATGGTTAAATATTTGGATAGTGAGAAAAAAAAGCCTTCTTCATCCCAACTGGAGAACATTAATGCTATATAGAGGATCCAACATAGTACCTTTTGACTGCACCTGCATTGACAGTTGTTTCAGGGATATTTTCTTCGTTGTGTCCCAAGTACTCTCTTTTGGCAGTACTCTTGTGCAATGTATGGACCTTTCCAACCTGAAGCCAATTTTCCTTTAGCTGTTCCGATTCTTTATTTTATTTCCTTAAACCTATCTTCATTGCATTCTGATTCTTGATTCATTATTTCGAAGTCTGACAGCGTTTTAGGAACGGGGCATAAAGTCCGCAAGCATGCCATGTTATTAAAATCTGCATTTAACATAACTGAAAAAAGAATAAGAGAAGTGACAAAATTAAGAAAAAAGACATTCCTAGACAATAAAATATTAATTTCATTTGATTTTGTTCTTTTTTTTTTTTGATTTCGATTGATTTTTTTTTTTTTTTTTTTTTTNTTAATTTTAAAGATAGATGGGTTTACACCGGAAAGTAAGACAATAAAGTAAAACATCTGAATCACACCCTGAGATAATTCGGACGCAGAACGGATAGCAAGACTGGCTATTGAGACTCCCGTTTGATAGGAAACTTTCAGGCTTGGCGACCGTTTTTGGCTTTTCCTCTGTCTCGGCAAGGGCTGTAAGGGCCTTCAGTGCCGTATCAAATTCCTCATCTCTCCAATTTTTGTTCATCAAACCCTCCGAACCACTCTGAACGGCTTGTGATGTGGCCTTAAAGGCAGTATGACTCAAAATTTGGCCCGTTTTTAAACCATTTTCGATCATCTCCCCAATTTTGATAGCCTCGGCGAATGGATTACCCATAACAGACATCATGTTCTGGAAGTAGTTCGCCTCTTGGGCCTGTAGGAAGACCGTAACTATTTCTGTTTCGTCCATTAGAGACTTTCCCCTGGCGGCTTGCTCGCGCCATATGACAACATATTCACAAAATCATTCTGCGATTTTCTTTGTCAATCTTGACACAAAGTTCTCTTTTTGGATTTTTCACTCTTGCTTTTTCTTTTTTTTTTTCCTTAGTTTTTTTTCGCTCTTTGTTTTATTTTTGTCACTCTTTTCTTTCTTTTTCTTTCTTCTCTTTTTTTTTTTCACTCAGTTTATTTGATGTCAATGATCGAATCCGATGGGGATTGCCTACGTATCATAACGCCGCATGAATCAGATCTTGCGTAGTTCGGGAAGATTAAGAATAAAATAAATAAACTAACTCGTTTTTTTTTTGGATTTTGAATTCCTTTTATTTTTCCGAAAGAAAGGCTTATAATTGAAGAAATTTTTTTTTTGTATTTTAATTTGTTTGTTTATTTATTTTTTTGAGAATTTTTGAAAAGAAAGACTTCAAAAGAAGAAAGAAAATACTTTTTTGATTTTTGATTTTTGATTTTTTTAGAATATTTTGGAAAAAGACTTCTAAAAAGGAAGAAAATATATATTTTTGAATTTTTTTTTTTGGGAATTTCAAAAGAAAAATTTCTAAAGAACAAAGGAAATATTAAACTTCTGAAAATACTTTTGGATTTTTAGAAGAAAATAAAATATTTTTGAATTTATTTTAAATTGGGGTCTCAAAGAAAGACTTTTCTAAAGAACGAAGTAAAGAAAAATATTTTTGGATTTTTCAAAAATTATGGGCCGGAACCGATGAGGTTTGCCTACGTATCTCACATCCGTTGAGAATAAGACCCGCGTAGTTCGGTCAGTTTTGACGGAATATGGGAAGAAGCATGACTTTTGAAAATATTGGCTTATTTTCTTTCTCTTTTTTTTTTTCAAACTTTCGATAGAGTTTCGGAATTTTTCAAATACCTACCTTTCACTCTTATTTTTTTTTTTTGATTTTCTTTCCCTATTCTAGAAGTCAGTCAACATGCAAGCCGAAACAAACATATGCACAAGTAGCATGTAAAATGTATCCGGATGGTCCTTTATATTGGGTATACCTGTCCTAGATGGACCCAACCCCTGTGTTGAGTCCCCAAAGTCAAATGCACGTGATGCAAATAAACGTTCCTACTAGGGATCCGGCACGAGGCTATGTTATTCTAGGTTTAGATCCTAGGTGTGTTGTTCTAGACCTGGCTTACCCGAGCGGACAACTCAAGCCGGAGGAGGGGGGAGCTTACCGGGAATACAGAAGTTTCACCGGCTTTGCAACTTGTCCGATCCTCATTCTAAAATTAGGGGTATGACTCTAACAGAAAAGAAGCCACACGAAGCGCACAATTCCCAAAAGATTTAGAAGATTCAAAGAGAAGAGGGTTTCGTAACAGTTTATATACAGTTCAAGCAATATCAAAGCGGTAAAAAGCGGCATTTAGCACATTAGGCTCAAACACGTAAAAATCATATAATAAATAAAAGCCAAGTATAACAGCTATTCTAAGCTCGAATTCCGAACCCTGAACCAGAGATTTTGGGTTCTTATCCCCAACAGAGTCGCTAGAGCTGTCACAGCTCATTTTTCCCGGGGGGATAGGGGATAAGAAGTTTTTTCAATTTAAGTGACATTATTCGAAATGGGATTCTTTATTTATTCAGAGTCGCCACTTGGAATAATTTATGGTGTCCCAAGTCACCGATTTATTTTAGAATCCCAAATCGAGAAAAATTGACTCTTATTTATGGTCTGCGAACACAGAAGATCGGGTAAGGAATTCTGTTAACCCGAGAGAAGGTGTGAGGCACTCCCGAGTTCCGTGATTTTAGCACGGTCGCTCAACTATTAATAATTTGCCTAGTTATCTGATTTAATACATATTTTAAACCTATATGTGTATTTTTAAACCTTTTACCGCTTTTATTACATTACTGTATTTTAAAATTTTAAGAAATTAATATGAGACGAGTTACGTTGTCGTACACTCATTTATACACATCGCAAATCGCGTCACGTGAAACGCACCCGCAATCTACAACGTGTTTAATTTTATTTATTATTATTTGAAGTTATGGTCGAGTTACGTGAAACGCACACTCGAATTGGGGATTACGTATCGTGACCATGCCACGGAAACCGTACCCACAGTCACGATGATTTATTATTAATCGCGCCTAAAGCAAGCTACGATGTTCGAATATTATTCAATTACTAATTTTGAGATTATTGTAAGGTCATGAGATATGAAATTATTTGTGGAAGAATTAGATTTATTATTTATAGAAAAGTGGGATAGTTTAGAGAAAGATGAGTGAGCTATGTTATTTATTACTTTGGGCCTCATGAGACTAAATCTTTTGGCCCAAAATCTTTTCTTCTCCAACAGCCCAAAAACTAATTTCCTTAGAAACAAATCATGGCCCAAGCAAATTATCCAACCAATATCCCGTATTCTGTACATTTCTTAAACAAAACTAATGACACCACAATCTCATGAACAAAATTAGTAAACAAGCCGAATTACAGTGATTCAACTGACCCTTTATCCGGTTAAATCAACTCAAAACAAAACTTTGTAACTCTAAAATTAACATCATCGTCCAATAAACATATGAACAAGGAAACAATCAGATTCAAATGATCCAAATATCAATAGAGTGAACTACTACTTCATGCTACCCAATAATCACACAAATAGACAAGAAGATAAATGGACAATTATAATCAGTGAAGAAAGGGAAATAACGGACCTTTGATATAAATTAACAGAGTTGAAATCACAAGAGCGCTAAACAATTCGACGAGTGTTGACTGGAGCTTTCACCGGCCACGAAACCTCGAACAAAAATCGCGACTTGCAACCCCGATCGACCTTACAAAATCGGTGATTTAGTGGCTTATTTTTGTTGGGTTTAAAGCTATTTTTTGGGGGGGTGATTTTGCTGGATTTTTCGAAAGAAAGACGAAGAAAGATTGACACGATTAGAAATTTCCTTATCCTAGAAGAAGAAAATAAATTTCTCTCAATTCCTTCCTCCCTATTGTTTTCTTCTCTCCTCCCCCTTTTCTCCTCACATTTTTCTTCTATTTATAGAAAAAATTTCAAATTTTTTTCAGATTTGTTTTTTATTTTTATTTTTTTTATTTTTTAATTAAAAAGAATTTCCACTTCTCATTTTGTAAAAAATAAATAAAAAATAATTTCCCACTTTCCTTTACTTTTATTTTTTAATTTCTTACTTTTTTTACTTTTATTATATTTAAATTCCACTTTTATATTTTTCTTTTTTTATTTCCCACTTATTTTATTTTTCTTTCTTTTTTTAATTTCCACTTAGTTTTACCTTTATTAAAAAAAAATCAGATACCCTTAATTTTATTTTTTAATTCCAACTTTCTTTTATTTTTATTTTATAAATTTCCACATTCTTTTACTTTTAATTTTTTAAACTTTTCACTTTCTTTTACTTTTTTATTAAACAATTTTCACCTAATTTTACTTTTACTTTTTAATTTTATATTTCTACTTTTCCTATTTTTTAATTCTCATCCGATTTTGTTTTTTAAAAATAATTAATTTTTATTTATTTTCGGTTTTTTAATTCATTTTATTTAAAAATAAAAATAAAAATAAAAATAATATTAATAATAATAATTGACCTTTTAAGAGTGATATTTAATTTTAAACTTAATATTTTACCTTTAATGATAACTTTATTACCAGTGACTGAATGAAAAAACTCCACTACCAATTACTTCCTCTTGTTCTTTTTATGTCTTTTGAAGTTTGGCATACTTATTGAATTAATTATTTGACAACATTAATCATAAGGAATATTTGATTAAATTATCGTTGTCTCTTTCTCAAGTAAGTAATTAATGAGTATATGTCTTTTTAAAATTATACAGGTGAAACTTAAAAAGTGACAAATACTTTTAGACCAAATTTGTTTAGCTGAAATGATAGATGGATGAGAAGTAAAAAAAAACATACATCTTTATAGTACGTTTGCCGCCCAGCCTTTGGATGCAAAATTGAGCATTTGGTTATATATAACAGAGTTGTATGCTTGAAAAATTAGAGGTCTCCTGACACACTTAAACAAATGTCTAGTGGATCCAACCACCCCATAAAACTATACTAGTTACAATTAGCCCTAGCTGTGTCCGGGTCCAACAACCACAGTGAAAGACAAAATTTTTATGTGCCACTCAATTTTGTATCTTTCGTTGAATTTATATTCACCTTTTAGAAAAAGTTTAATTGATACCCAATTTTTAGATAACTTCAGATACAAATATTTTTTCTTTTTCTTTAATTTTGTTTTCTTCTTCTTTTTAGTTGCAAAATGGATTTGTTAAATTTATTGTTGTTTCGATAATTTGATGATCAAGATTCGTTATTTATGATATTTGAAAGTTGTGTTTCAAATTTGAGCTCATTTAAAGTAAATTTGGGCATTGAATTGTGTATTGAATTGTTGAAAATCGAAAAACAAGTTTATGTTTCAGAATTTAAGATTCGAAATCTGAAGTTGCATTCAATAGAGAGAACTACTTAAGATTCGAATTTTTGAAGTTGCATTCAATAAAGTGAACTACATAAGATTCGAATTTCTGAAGTTGCATTTGAAAGATAAAAGAACTTCAGATTTGATTTCTGCAGTAGCATTAAAGAGATTGAACTACTTCAAATCCGAACGGATAATTGACTCAAACCTCAAATAATATTTATTCATATTTTCAAATATTGCATATATGGAATTCTCATTAATTAGTGATCGTTTACTATACATAGCTTTACGAATGATAACTCTCTATAATATAATCAAACCTTATCATAAACTCATAAATATTGCCAATATTTAGTTTGTATTTTCGTCTCATTTTATTTAACTTAAATACATATTGGAAGATAAAATAATGTTAGCCTAATACATTATTTGCCCTCTTAACTTGTATGTAAAGTCCTTTGACACGCTGCAGTTTACGTGTAATATTCTCACATATCCCTTTTTAATCAAATTAATTTTATTCATAAGGTAGTTTCTCTGCAATTCAAAAAGAGTAGTTTTTGTTTTATATTTTTTATAGATGAACTTCTCAGTTATTGAAAAATTACTTTTCATAAAATAAATTGGTATACATTTATATTATGCTAAATAATTAAAATTAAGTTTAATATAAATATACACATAATTATACGTGCTCTCTGTTAATACACTGACTCAGCAGAAGAGGCAAAACCTGCAACTTTTAGAGCTATTTTTTACCTATATAAGTGGCCCTTTAAATTGCCTACTCTCCTCGTAACCTACTTGTGGGAATACACTAGTATATTGTTGTTGTATGCATAACCGAAAATCAACCGAAAGAAAGAAGATGAAATCCTCAGAGAAGCTTGTTTTAGTAATTCGAATATGTAAAAAAGAACTTGAGTCATTTGAAAATTAGTTTAATTCTTTTTACTGGTCTTATTGTATAAGATAAACAATGATATGTTAAGTGATTGGATAAGAGAGTAACACGTGGAGCCAAATGCAGAGGGTAGCTAAAATCGAAAACAACCGTCTCATTTGTTACCGGAAATAGTGATGCTCATAAAGATGCAATACATGCCTACCACCCGGTAGCATTTAATGGAGAATATTCTACAATATTAAGTACACTGCCTGTTACAAAGAATTTGTCATTCATGCCCACCATTACCCATTTTTCAATGGCCTTCATAATTGACATTAAAGAAAGGCATGATCCTAGGACCTTATTCCCTATGCGTAGCTATAAATAGTGAACTATGTTATCATTGTAAAGGACACGATTTTTCTGGCAAACTTACGCTATAATCTATTCAAAACTTTATACAATTTTACCTTCTTACTTTTTGATTTCATTACTTTTATGCCTGGAAGCCTTGCTACCGGAATTACTGTTTCTGCTATTTTATCTTCATCTCAAGGCTAAGTGACAAGCTCGAAACACACACTTAAATTGTATGTGAACTGTTTTTTCTATTTCATCTTCACAACCTGTATGAGTCAAAGATAAGGAATGAAGATGATCAGATTATCTTCCCGACGTCGGCAAAAGGTAGGGAGAAGAATAAAGAAAAATCAAAAGATGATTTCGATACAGATTGACGGTCTTCGAGGGGTCGATTTTTGCCCTACAAACGGGCCGAAGGATGCGATAAAGGTTTCCGGTCAGTAGAGAGGTTCGTTACCGACAAAAGAACTGATCGCGGTCGAAAGAACAAATCATTGCAGGACAAAGAAACGTCAGGTTTCTCGGGATCCTTCCTATCCCACGCTTTCAGAATACAACTTCAACATCAATGTATTAGAATTGATATCAGCTATGAGGAATATCAAAGAAGCACAGTTCCCGAAGCCGATGAGGTCCGATCCCAGCCAGAGGGCCCCTAATTTGTGGTGCGAATACCACAAGACGAATGGCCACCAGACTGGAACTGCTGATATCTGCGTGAAGAGGTGGCGACACTACTGAAAAATGGCCATCTCAGGGAATTCTTAAGTGATCGGGCTAAGAACAATTACGGTCGCAACCGTGATAACGTTGAGCCCTCAAATATAATAGAAGACCCCTCACGCCAGATGATCAACATGATCTTGGGGGAATGAGATTAACGAAGTTACCTTCTCGGCAGCAAAAAAGACAAAGGTAACAGTAACCCACGGCAAAAGGCTCTGAAAAGTCGCTGAGGACGACATCACTTTCACGGAGGAAGAAGTAAATGGATTGTTGCTACCGCACAATGACACATTGGTAGTTTCTTTAAATGTACTAGATTTTAAAATCAAACGTGTTTTGGTGGATCCAGGAAGTTCGGCCAATATCATACAATGAAGGGTATTGGAGCAAGCCAAGCTTATAGGAAGTATCATTCTGGCCAAAAAACTCCCAAGCTTATAGGAAGTATCATTCTGGCCACAAAACTCCTCGTCGGGTTCAACCTCGCAAGTGTAACGACCCGAGGA
Organism: Nicotiana otophora; assembly: GCA_000715115.1. Lineage (NCBI taxonomy): Eukaryota > Viridiplantae > Streptophyta > Magnoliopsida > Solanales > Solanaceae > Nicotiana > Nicotiana otophora. The sequence goes on from AWOL01S0030093.1 coordinate 25,859, forward strand.
GAGATCCGGTTGCCCACAAATGCCGAGGGGGTGATGAAGACAACCATTTTTAGGTTGTGAACGGTGATATGGGTTACAACATTATTCTGGAAAAACCGTGCTTGCACGAGATGAGAGTCGTACCATCAACATATCGTCAGTCGCTGAAATTCCCAACTCCCGAAGGGATTAAACTGATAAAAGACGACCAACCGACGGCAAGGGAGATGAATGCAATTTCGGTCTCCAGTAGAAAAGGGAAGGAACATGCGGCATAGCAATTACAGGAACCGACTCCTGCTTCCGAATCAAGTAAAGTTAACCATGGGGAAGAAGCGTCAGAATCTTATCAGGTGCCAAGATATTTCCAGGTACCAGAAGAGACGGATCCAACGAAGTCCACAACGGAAGAGCTCGAGCAAGTTGCATTGTTTGAAAAGTTCTTGGAGAGAAAATTCCACTTGGGGATAGGACTGCACCCCGAGCTCAAGTCTGGATTTATTGAATTTCTTAAGTATAATGCCGATTGTTTTGGATGGTTGCATGCGGATATGATAGGTATCCCAACGGAAGTGGCCGTGCACAACTTAAGCTTGTTCCTAGCATGCCTCCGGTAAGACAAAAGAAACGCCCTATTGTGGAGGGCAGGAATAAATTCTTCAAAGAAGAGGTAACTCGCCTACTTGATATCGGTTCGATCCGAGAGGTAAAGTATTCAGACTTGCTAGCTAATATAGTAGTAGTTCCTAAGAAGAAAAATAAATTTTGTATGTGTGTAGATTATAAGGACTTGAATAAGGCATGCCCAAAGGACTCGTTCCCACTACCAAACATCGATCAAATAATTGATGCAACAACCAGGAACGAGTTAATGAGTATCCTCGATGCTTATTCCGGGTACAACCAAATTAAGATGAACCCGAAGGATCAGGAAAAGACTTCGTTCATAACGAATTTTGGGACATACTGCTATAATGTGATGTCTTTCGAGCTAAAGAACACCGAAGCCACTAATCAACGGCTCATAAACAAGATGTTTGAAAAACAGATAGGAAAAATCATGGAAGTTTATATAGACGATATGCTTGTTAAGTATTTGAATGCAAGTGATCATCTTAAGCATTTACAAGAAACTTTGGAAATCCTAAGGAAGCATAACATGAAGCTTAACCCTGAGAAGTATGTGTTCGGGGTCAGCTCCAGTAAGTTCCTAGGATTTTTGATATCATAAAGGGGGATTGAGGTAAACCCCTATAAGATCAAAGCCATCGAAGACATCCCGGACCAGCTCTCAAGCGTGAAAGAAGTTCAAAGGCTCAGAGGGAGATTGGCCGCTTTGAGCAGGTTTATTTCCTGATCATTAGAGAAATGCCATCATTTCTTCGCATTGATCAAAAAGAAAAACAACTTCGAATGCACCCCGGAAATCCAACAGGCTTTGAGGGATTTGAAAATGTACTTGTTAAGCCCTCTGTTACTATCAAATCTGGAGGAAGGTTAAACACTGTTAATCTACTTAGCAGTCTCGGAGGTTGCAGTAAGCACCGTTTTAGTCCGTGAGGATGAAGGCACGCAATCTCCCATTTATTACGTTAGTAGAATTTTAACGGGAGCAGAAACTCGCTACCCGCATTTGGAGAAGCTGGCCTTAGATCTCATAGTCTCCACTCGGAAGCTGAGGCCTTACTTCCACTATTACCCGATAATTGTGGTGACTACCTTTTCCCTGCGGAATATCCTTCACAAAACCAAACTCTCGGGTAGATTGGCCAAATGGGCCGTCGAAATGAGTGAATTCGACATAGAGTATAAACATATGACTGCGATTAAGTCACAAGTTTTGGCCGACTTTGTGGCCGATTTCAGTCCGGGATTGCTGACTCTAGCAACCAAAGAAGCAGTGATGGTGTCAGAATCGACATCGGGAGTTTGGACCTTATTTACGGACAGAGCTTACAACGTAAAGGGTCCGGGCTTGGCATAATATTAACCACGCCTTCGAGAGAAACCCTAAGGCAGACCATAAGAATGGCCCCTTTGACTAACAACAAAGTAGAGTATGAAGCTTTGATTGCAGGACTCGAATTGGCCCGTGGACTAGATTCTGAGGTCATAGAAGTCAAATGCGACTCCCAACTGGTGGTAAATCAAGTATATAGGATCTTCGAAACCAAAAGGGAGCGCATGCAACAATACGTGGTGAAGGTCCAGGTCCTGCTTGCTCGACTCTTGGAGTGGTCAATTATGCATATCCCCAGGGAAGAAAATGCAGAAGCGGATGCACTAGCTAACCTCAGTTCATCAACAGAAATGAAGGGATTAGATTCTGGGATGGTAGTGCAGCCCATGCACTCGGTTCTGGACGCAGATACCTATTATGAGGTGAATACAACTAATTTGGTCTGGGACTGGAGGAATGAGATCATTGATTATCTTGAACACGGGAAGTTTCCCGAAGACTTCAAGGCATCCCGGGCGTTACGCGCCAAAGTAGCGGGATATAGCTTCAAAGGAGGCCAACTGGACATGAAATCTTTCCAAGGCCCGCAAGCCCGGTGCTTTGGAGCCTCCGATGCTAATTATATTATGCGAGAAGTCCATGAAGGGATATGTGAAAATCATTCGGGCGCAAACTCCTTAGTACTAAAACTGGTAAGGGCAGGATTCTATTGCCCCCGAAGGCCAAATATTTCGTGCAAAAATGTGATAAGTGTTAACGCTACGCACCACTGGTACATCAACCAGCAGAACTATTACACTCAGTTTTATCTACATGGTCGTTCATGAAGTGGGGAATAGATATCGTCGGACCACTGCCGCCAGCCCCTAGTAAGGTAAGATTTCTTTTAATTTAACTGACTATTTTTCTAAGTGGGTTGAAGTAGGTCCTTATCAGAAGATCGGTGAACGTGAGGTGGTGTATTTCTTGTGGGAGAACATAATTTACAGATTTGGAATACCAAAAGAGATATCCTACGATAATGGGCCACAATTTATAGGCGCAAAGATCACAAAGTTCCTTGAAGACTTGAAAATTAAAAGAATCATATCTTCGCCCTATCATCCGAGCGCAACTAGTCAAGCGGAATCAACGAACAAAGTGATTATACAAAATCTGAAGAAGAGGTTGAAAGCGATCAAAGGTAAATGGACTAAGGAACTGCATGGAGTGCTATGGGCGTACTGAACAATGGCCAAACCAAGCACAGGAGAAACTCCTTTTTCCCTTATGTACGGATAAGAAGCCTTAATCCCGGTAGAAGTAGGGGAACCCACCTTGAGATATTTCTAAACAAATGAAGAGACAAACAATGAAGAAATACGAATCAACTTAGAGCTACTCGATGAGCGCAGGGACTTGACGCATATAAGAATGGCAGCCCAAAAGTAGAGAATAGAAAGATATTATAATCGAAGAGCCAACCTCCGTTATTTCAAAGTGGGAGACTTAGTTCTAAGGAAAGTAACTCAAAACACCCAGCAACTCAACGCAAGGAAGCTAAGGCCAACCTGGGAAGGCCCCTACCGGGTTTCAGCTGTCACCGGGAAAGGTTCATACGAGTTGAAGAATCAGGGTGGAGAAAAAATTGCCAAGCAACTGGAATGTGGCACACCTCAAGAGATATTATTCCTGATGAATATCACATGTACTGAAAGTATATGCTGCACACTTTTTCCCTTAGTACAGTTTTTGTCCCAATTGAATTTTTCTGGCAAGGTTTTTAATGATGCAGCAATATAAAACATACTACGAAGAAGACTTTAATAGCAGTAATAAGACCTTTAATAGCAAAGCACATAAGCGAAGAACCACTTCGGAGCGGTTAGATAATTTTTGGCTCGATAGCAAAATTTTCACCGGAAAATTAAGTTTGCTATCAAGCAAAGGTTACCCGACCCTTCACAAGTGCAAATCACTAGGGGATTGTTAGATAGTCTTTGGCTCGATAGCATAAATTCCTAAGGGGAAGTGAAGTTTGTTACCTAACTGAAGATTATCTAGAAATTTATTAGTGGAATCCTCGAAGGTGCAAACCTTTCAGTATTCCAATTCGCTTTCTTTGCATTCGAACACTAGAGGGGAATGGTATGAGGATACAGAAACAATGACTTCCATATCAACCGGAATACAAAAATCGTAAACATAGTTGTACCATCGGGGTCGGGGATTGCGCAACTAGCCCCGTAGAAATAAGTTGTACAAGTTAGCCACAAGAAATGACAGTTTCTTTTTAGCATAACGAACGTTTATGTACTTTTTGAAAATGGAAGGAATAAAGTAAAGTCCTTTTATTTCTATCTTGTTTCTTGTCTAAACAATGAATTCATTTTATCATTTAAAGTTAAACAAGTACTTCAAATGCTAGTGCTGTAATGAATAGGAGACATCCTCTTCAAGAGCACCGTAAACATAATAGGTCCCTCTCATATAAAAACCCTCACGATAAAGGGCTGATTTCAGAAAAACTTGTGCCCGAAATCCAAATGCTTTTGGGGGAAAAATTACACCTGAGGTCTTACATAATCAGACGCAAACAGTAAGACTTTCGTAGAACACTTAAGCAAGAAAGAATGCAAAGATTAACACTTGTATAAATGTTCAAATGAAAGAACGCAGAAAGACTCACGCAATACTTGAGCAAAAGATATTTTTATTCACAATAAACGTGCCAAAATAGCACAGGTACAAAAGTTGGAAAAAGAAAGGACAAGCTAAACTGTTGCATCTACGGAACCCGGAGGAAGAGAAGTGTCCGTGCCACCAGGGGAAGTGGGTAGATCCGCCGATGGCTCAACATCTTGGCCCTCATCAGTGTGGCCTTCAACATATTCGCCCTCTAGTTCCTCTTCAGTTTTCGAGGTTTCAGAACCGGAACCAGAAGAACTAGAAGCATCAGCCCCTGCCGGGAGACTCTTTTTAGAAACTGACTCTAGCTCACGGGCTTTAGCGATTTCGGCATCAAAGTCAATGATACCTGTTTTAGCCTCTTCCAAGGTTTTTCTCCTAATGCTGCACATATCGTAAACTGTTTCAACAAAGAAGGAAGTCGTTCGGCACTTGAGTTCTTATTTAAATTGGTTAACCTCAGCAGAAAGGTTTTCCCGGCCGGATCTAATGGACTTGAGGCTAACGTCGAGTTCGCGGACAGTAGAGCTGAAAAATTTATTATTCTCAATGGTCTTCTTATACTTCTCCTCTAATTGGTCATATTTCACCCTCGCAGCAGCAAGCTCTTAAGTTTTGGAGTTCAAGGCTGCCTCCAAGTTGGTTAATCTCTCAGCGGAGGCAGTCTCGCGATTGGATGCAGCAAGAATGGCACTATGGACTTTAGCTCATTTGGCCTTGGCCTCTTCAAATTGAACCCTCAGCGGGGCAATCTCTTCGCTAAGGGTTTTCACTTCTTGCTCGCTTTGCTGCAAACGAGTCTCCAACACAAGCAACTTCGGCTTCAAATTCAGAGAGGCGAGCAACATTTTGGTCCCGCTCGGCCAAAAGTTAATCTCGCCCGGAGGTAAGTTCTTCTTCTTCCCGAATCAGCCTCTAGAGGCCCCCGAAAGCAAGGAAATTGGCCTGCAAAATAAGAAAGGTGAACTCAAGTTATTGCTAAATCAAAGACAAGAGAAATGATAATGGAAATGAAGAATGTACCGCTACGACGTTGTGCATGGCATTGTTCAAAAATCACTATCCCAAGAGAGCCTTTATCTTTTCCTAATTTTTTTCTGAATCCCAAGGCTTCAGAAAGTTAGCGAGTTCCAATGGCCGGGATAGCAAATTGCATCCGGTGGAAACTGAGAGAGCATCGCTCCTCTTCCTTTGCGAATCTTTTGAGGGGGTGCATAATTTTGCCCCAAATTTTTATGAATTGGGGACTGGGATAGGAAAACATCATCTTCTCGAATAAATGCGGCTGGTGGAGATGATGTAGCAGTTGCTGGTGGAAGAGTTGGTGAGGAAGGAGATGAAGCAAATGGTATTGAAGGGTGAGAAGCAGTTGCGACAAGTGCAGTGCTGGTTGTTGGTTGCTCGTCAACCGAAGATGGCAGGGACCCAGTATTCAGCCCCAAAATACCGGGCGCAACGACTGGGATCCGAAAATGGGAGTTGGTATTTTCCACCATTTCAAAATTCCCCCCAGAGCGCCAAGGCATCGTCCTCGGTTAGTGTAATTAACTCAACAGATTGAGCAGTCTGTTGAGTTGAGGAAAGTCATCGTCTTCTATGTAGAGAAGCCCCCTCCTCACTAGCTTCTCTATCATCGTCAATCATCATGGTATCTATGGTCGGCCTGGGCGGGGGGTTCGTCACCATGACTTTCAGAGATGACTCGGGGGCAGAATTTTTCGCCCTCTTATTATTTCCCCCGGCCGGAGAAGAATGCCTTCTTTTTGGTTGCTTGTTCTCCGGCTAGGGACTCCAAGAAGAAGCACTTGCACCAGAAGCAGGCCGAGAGATGCTTGCCTGTGAAAACAATTTCTGCAGCCTCGCCGCATTAGTATGATCAGCCAAAACGTCCTCTTTAGGGATGACAACTGAGCCCTGGGGTAGACCTATATTTAACAGGAGAGAAGAATCAGACAACTTTCTCATAAGAAAAGGTATGGATAAGATGAGTTCAATTTATCATGATTTTTGGCCTTTCACCCATATTTCAGGGACATCTCTTTCCACGAGCGGGTTTCGGGCGTAGTAACGTCCAAAATTTTATGAACCCATTGGTCCAAGACCTCAACCCTAGGGGGAACCCACCGAGTCGCTGAGGCATGTAAAGGAAGAAAAGTTAATAATGACGAGGAAGGATCTATATCAAGAGTATAAGCAAACTGTATACTTACGAGTGCGGTTCCACAATTCCAGGAATGAAGGAGCCGAGGCCAGAATGATGTCACTGGTGTCAACTGAAACAAACCATTCCATCCACCCACGATCGTTGTCATCATCCATGCTGGATAGCAGTGCATGGTGGCCTCGCTTGTTGAAGATCATTCCCCCCACGGAAGATCTTGGGGGAGTAAAGGTTCATCGCGTGAGCTAGGGTAAACTCCTCCCCCGTTTCTTGGCACATGCGCCAAAGACAAGCGATCGTCCTCCACACAGAGGGACTCATCTGCGCCAAACATACCTAGAAGCTAAGGCAAAACTCCTCAATAATGGAGTCAAGCTCTCCACTCAGAGAAAATGTCCTCAAAGTGAAGGGATACGTATAGAAGTGCGTGAAACCTTTCTTGGGTAAGGTTACTCGCTCCTCCAGACCAGGAGCAATAATGTCCAAATCGTGACAATGACAATCTTCCTTCACAGCAGGAATGCTGGAAGGACGGATGAAAGAAGGATATCTACTAACGACCCATGTACAAGGGCTAACAGAAAGAATTTTTTCTTCGAAGTCTTTATTTGTGACAAGACTTCTAGGGATGATGGTGCTCACTGTATGAGGAGCGGCTTCGTCGGCTTTGTTTTTGTTCTTTGAGGAACTGATATTTTTTGAAGAAGAAGCCATTATATGTTATAGAAGAAGAAAAAGCTTTTCTCGTATGAGGGGAGATAAAGAAAGGTTGAAGAACAGAGTATAGACTGAATGAAGAGAGTTTGAGGGAGTTTGGAGAATTATGGGGTGTGAGTAAAAGAGATTGATTCTGAGAAAAAATATTTTCGTTTTTTTCAGTTTTTACTAAAAATAAATTCAGTTTTTTCCAGTTTTTTACAAAAAATAAATTGCTTTTCGGGTATAGATAATGAGTATTTTTAATTAATTAGAAGATATTTAGAATTGGCCAACAGGACGATGACACGTGTCCCTCCGTTTAAATGAGGGGTATATTTGAACCCAAAGTATGACTGCAGAGGTATAAATAACCTAATAGTATAACGAGGGGTATTTTTAGACCATTTTCGAAAGCAAAAGAGTATATTTGTACCTTCGCCGATTATATAATAGTGTTAGGGCAGAAACAGAAAATGGGAAAGAGTGGTCCCAGCTATCTGTTAAAAGAAAAAATGTAAAATAAAAACTGAAACTTCTATTTTATCTTACTATCCATTCTTATACTATGAAGTGATTCGGAATTCGGATGGGCATCTTCCTATGTGATACGCAAACGATAGTTAAAAAAGTATTTGCCATTAAAGAAATATAATTTGTTGGAGTAAGTGAAGCATCATCAATTTTCAAATGCATCTGACAAACATGCTGTGGTTCCATGAATAAGTGAGCTGTTTTAGCAATATTCTTTAAATTGTGGATTACAAAACACAACATGCCTATTATATTGCTTTTAATTTTTAGCTTATTATATCCGCAAAAATCCAAGATACTGAGATCTTCTGAAATTTAAATTTGTTTTTTTTTGCATCATATTTGATAAGATACCCATCTGTCTTTCTGATTTTAATTTCAAAGCATGATTATTAATCAAGCAGCTTTTGCAGTTTTGCTTTCAAGAAACTATCAGTACTAAAATGGTCAAACAGAGATTAAATAAAGGCAATCTGACGTGGTTCTAGTGTTGTAACTCTTCAAAAATGTTCGAGTGCTACATTTTCCTAGAAGGTCTAGAGACAGTTGCTACAATTTAACAGTTTCGAGAAATCAAAGGCGAAATTCAACCTAAATGGTGGAATCAGACAAATTAGAAGTAATATCAATAGTAAGGTAACTTGATCCAAAACTAGTTACTACCTAACTTGGTGTCAATTAGTAATAAACAGTAGATTGAACGGTAAGAAGGAGAGTATGAGAGTAATGGTAAAGTTGTCTCTGTATGACCTACAAGTTATCGGTTCGAATCGTGGAATCAGCCGTTGATTCTTGTATTATGGTAGACTGCCTACATCACACCCGGTTGAGGTGTGACCCTTCCCCAATCCTTGTGTAAACGCGTGATACACCGATACTTCGTGCATCAGGCTGTTATTTTTTTAGCGAATTAGAGTGTAAATGCATTAGATTTAAAATTACTTTATTAAGAAGTACGTAATGGAGTTTCATAACAATATGCAGAGAAGAGTATGCTCCATTCTCGAAAACTAAAAGAGGGATAGTGACGGTTCTTTGCAGATGTCTAAATTGTAAGCATCTGTATCTATCATATAAGTGGCAATTTATTAGTACATGAAAAAGTTTTACTAGCTAGTTAAAGGTTATTTCAGTTTTCAGTAGCTCTTTCTCAGATTCAATGCTGAAAGACTGACTGTAAACTATAAAGCAATGTACGGGAAAGAGAAAAAAGATTCATTCATGATTGCAGAGAAGAGTACACTTCTTCATTTTCGATAAGTAAAAGAGAGACAGTGATGGTTCTTTTGCAGTGCCTAAATCCTGAAAAAACACGAAAATGACTCAGTCTGCTTTCTTCTTTTTGTTGGTGATGCTTTTTTAATTCTAGATTAAACACAGACACTTTTTTTTTTCGTGGTTTTTAATCATTGAAATTTACTTAACTCAACTAATTTGAAATGATTCCCAAGAGATCAATTTAAAAAGTAAAACGCTTCATATCAAAAGATTCTTTAAACTCAAAACTCGATGTTGAGACCTTAATTAACATAGATATTTTTAATGAATTTGACATTCATAGGTTCAAACGGCAGACATTGAAAAGTTGTCAAATTAGTACATAAAGAAATTTGGCCTAGGCCTCTACAACATGACTTCGTTAGGGTTACTTGATGGCTACTCCACCCAAACCTAAATTCATGCTTATAAATAAGGCCGCATATGTCCTTCAAAAACTATCTCAGCAATTTCATAAACTCTCGAAATATGCAAAAAGAGATCAAATATACGATCTCCGAAATTTCATAAAACTCTTGAAATATTATGCCTTACTCAAAGTTCTAGCAGCATTCAAGATCCAAATGGAATGTTGCTACATGCTTCTTGATCATCAAATACATCAAGGGGATGCATATCATCCTACGTTCGAGAAATACGCCGCTAAGGCCCTTGAAGTACAGATAACAAATCGGACGAAAGAATCAAGGGATAAACAGAGTTGTAACCCACAATGTTTATCAATAAAATCCTTGTCTTTATAGTTGTTTGTGATTGTAGTTTTATTTTTTTGCACAAATTTATTGCAAACAAATTGGCACCCCTGGTAGGACTAAATCTACTTGTCATCTCTTCCTCTCATAAAGCAAGGTTTGTAAATTCCAAAACTAGTTGGGGGCAATATCTCTTGTTCCCTGTTCGTCGAAATTTAGCACACGTTGTCAACACAAGATCGAAGGTGTAGTTCAAGTCTCGTCTTCAAGTTTCGGCAAGATTACACTCCGACAAACCTTGAAGTAGGGGGAATTTGTAGACATGAAAAATTTATCAAATTAGTGCGTAAAGAAATTTGGACTAGGGCCTCTACAAGATGAGCCCATTAGGGTTACTTGGTGGTTAATCCACCCAAACCCTAATTCATCTCTATTAATAAGGCTATATATGTCCTTCAAAAATCATCTCAGCAATTCCATAAACTCTCAAAATATGCACAAAGAGATCAAATATACGATCTCCGAAATTTCATAAAATTCTTGGAATATTCCTTAAGAGATCAAAGACATGCCAAATATGTCTTGCTCAAAGTTCTAGCAACATTCAAGATACAAATGGAGTGCTGCTACATGCTTCTTTATCATCAAATCAATCAAGGAGATGCATATCATCCTACGTTCGAGAAATACGCCGCTAAAGCCTTCAAATTACGGATAACAAATCGGAGGAAAGAACCAAATGATAAATAGAGTTGTAACCCGCAATATTTATCAATAAAATCCTTTTGTCTTTATAGTTGTTTATAATTGTAGTTTTATTTTTCTGCACAAATTTATTGCAAACACAAACACGTGCAGACTATCTGAATCATGTGTTCGTATCATATTACATGGAGTATTTACTTCAAACAAAGTAGAAAGAGGGGTTGTTGGTGGTAGGAGTGTCAATGGTTCGGTTTGACCGGTTATTTTATAAAATTTGTATCATATCAATTTTTCGGTTACTTTATTATATATAACCAAAATTAAACTTTCTGAAACCATCCCAATCACATTGGTTTCTCTTCGGTATCGGTACAGTTCGCTTAATTTTCGGTATTTTTTAAAATATCATATAAAAGTCACTAGTAGAAGTAGAATGCAATAATATATGTACTTTTATAGGACTTCGCAAAACTCTCTAGACATACGTTCCAGAAAAAAGCAGGATAGTACACTGTGGATGTGTGTTGACTGTAGGGCGCTAAATAAAGTGACTGTCAATAACAAGTATCCAGCCCCTTTGATTCAAGATCTGCTGGACAGGTTCCCGAAAGCTAATTATTTTACTAAGTTAAATCTAAGGTCAGACTATTGGTAGGTTAGAATAGCCGAGGGGGGATGCCTCTAAGATCACTTGTGTAACAAGATATGGTAGCTTTGAATTTCTTGTAATGCCATTTGGGCTAACAAATGCCCCGACAACTTTTTGTAATTTAATGAACAATGTTTTTACGAGTACCTTGACGACTTTGTAGTTGTTTATTTAGAAGACATAGTCATCTATAGACGGACCATTGACGATCATTTGTCTCACTTACGGAAAGTGCTTAAAAGACTTAGAGCATATCAACTCTATGTCAAGATGGAGAAATGTGAATATGCAAGTCGCGAAATAAAGTTCCTAGGTCATTTGGTTAGTGAAAACCAAGTGCGGATGAACCCAAAGAAGGTGCAAGAAATAGTTGATTGGCAAGCACCAAGCGGGATAAAGGAACTAAAATTATTTTTGGTCTTGGCAAATTATTACCGAAAAATTTATTGTAGGCTATTCGAAAAGGGCTGCTCCTATGATTGATTTGCTGAAAAAGAATATCAAGTGGGTTTGGTCGGATTCGTGTGACAACGATTTCAATGCATTGAAGAAGGTCATCGCATCTGAACCAATCTTGAAGCTGCCAGATTTTGACTTGCCAGTTGAAGTACATAATGATGCTTCTGATTATGCTGTAGCGGTGTGCTAGTCCAGGAGGATCATCCGGTTGCATTTGAAAGCAGAAATTTGAACGATCTGGTACAACATTATTCTGCACATGAGAAAGAGATGGTTGCAATAATTCATCGTCTTCAAGTTTGGAGAGTTTATTTGCTAGGAACAAAGTTCGTGGTGTGTACGGACAACGTGTCTAATACCTACTTTAAAACTCAATAGAAATTGAGTCCGAGGAAGTCTCGGTGGCAAGAGTTCTTGGCTGACTATGACTTCATGTGGGCGCACAAACCTGAAAAATAAAATCAGGTTGCCGATGCACTTAGTCGCAAAGAGATATTTGCTGAAACTTATGCTCTCACTCGAATTGAATCTGATTTTCTAGATACAATCAAGTTATGTGCGGCGAATAATCCATTATATGTGAAATTAATGGATCAAGTGAAAGACGGGACATTTAGAAAGCATTGTATCAAGGATGATCTTTTGTACTTCAAAGGTGGGAGAATTGTATTTTTCTCAAGGTGCTGGATTACGTCGTTCACTTCTAAAGGAGACACATGATACTCCTTATGCTGGTCATCCTGGTGTTGAAAGGATGTTGCCGTTGCTGTCTCAAAATTACTTTCGGCCGCAAATAGCAGATGATGTTGAGGCATATGTGAAAACTTGTCTGGTATGCCAACTTGACAAGATTGAACGGAAGAGAGAAGCTGGTTTGCTACAACCTCTACTGGTTCCAGAGTGCCCGGGCTTCCGTTTCTATGAACTTTATCAGCGGGCTTCCGAAAGTTGATGGCAAAGCATAAATTATTGTGGTGGTAGACATATTCTCAAAGTATGTGATTTTTGTTGCTGCTCCAACCATTTGTTCTTCTAAAGTAGTTTCCGAGTTGTTCTACAAGTATGTTGTGAAACACTTTGGGGTTCCAAGGGATATTGTGAGTGATCGAAATTTGAGATTTACACGCTGATTTTGGACTGCTTTATTCAAATTCATGGGGACTGATTTGAAATTCTCGAATGCAAATCACCCACAAATTGATGGGCAGACCGAATGTATCAATCATCTGCTTGAAGAGTACTTGAGGCATTATGTGACATCTAATCAGAGAAATTGGGTTGAGTTACTAGACAATGCGTAGTTTTGTAACAACTTGGACATGTCTTCGGCAACTGAAATGAGTCCTTTTGAGATAGTGTTGTGGAAGAGAACCTGACACACCGCTGGAAGTTGCTCAGTTGAAATCATGGGGCAAGTGTCCTACTGCTTATAGATATTCTCACAACAAGCATGAGTTGCTGGCTGAGGTGTGAGACAACTTGAGAAGAGCAACTAAAAAGATGAAAAGGTATACTGACAAAATAAAGTGGCCTTTGAAATTCAATGTTGGTGACAAAGTGTTGTTGAAGCTTACTCCACGGATTTGGAAGAAAATCAGTAGCAAGACGCATCATCATGGGATGATTCCAAAGTATGACAACCCGTTTGAAGTTGTAAAGAAAGTGGGTGAAGTGGCATACTGGCTGAATTTGCCGGAACACCTCAAAATGCACCCAACTTTTTATGTGAGTTTCTTGAAACTGTTTCATGAAGATGCTGAGGATCTAACAAGGCTAGTGTCAAAACATGCTCCTCTATTAGAGCGCCAGCTATATGAGAAGACTATTGAGAAGATTTTGGGTACGCTGGGTCAAAGAAAAAAGAATAGACGAACAAAGTTCCTAGTTCAACGGGCGGAAAAGCAGGAATGTGATGCAACTTGGGAGAAATGACCGTCTTTATTGCAATTTCAGGATCAAATCAAGGCGTATCTGAATTAAGACTCATTGAGGGTGACAAGCTCATCTGGTGGGGGAAGTTTATTAGCTCGTCGGCTTGATTGATCGAACATGGCATGGGCGTGACAAGGGATTTACATGATGGACCTCGGCACGACCCTATGATGAATGTTGCATCATGTTGACAAGGTTGTCCAACATGGGGAGGTGTTGATAGACATGGATTGTGGTACGATGGCATTGGCGTGGCCATGTCAAAGCAAAGGCAGCGTGCAGCAAAAGCATAGCAAGGACTAGAAAAGCTAAGGCAGGACGTGGCAAGGCAGATGGGCACGGGCAATGTAGAGTCATGGGCGAGCTGGGCATGCAATATTAGTAGACATGCGCCCAAGGCATGTTGCACATTGGCATGGAGCAAAGGCATGACAAGAGTTGGCATGTTGGCACCAAACTTTGAGGGTCGCGCCTATGTGCTGCGCACATGCATGCAGTGGGCAGTTTTCTATTTTTCAGCAAGAGTGGGTTTTGGGCAGTTGCCTTGTAGAATTCGAATATTTGAATCCTTTGCAATTGGGGATGTCAATTGCTAGTTTAGGATAAGGCAACATGTGCCAAAACGCATGCCTATATATATGTGGGCATGACAGACTTGTCAAAGGAGGAGGGTGGCTGTCTTTGGGCTATCTTTTTGTAAGGTTATTTCATGTGTTCTTTGTAGCATGAGTTTTAATATAAAGTTAGGAAGAGATTCATGTAACTATGTGCCTTGTCTGATTTCTGTATGCCTTTTATTTTCTAAGTGTCAAACCAAAATGTGAGGGAAAAATGAAGAGGGATGAGGCATTATGTGTGATTGTCGTTCAGTGTCAAAACAAAAACAATTGACCCTGTAACAACTGGTATTAGAGCAACATCGAGAAGATCTTGGAATAGTCATGGCTGGAAATGCAGAACTTCGTGAAAGACTGCAAAAGTTGGAGGCACTGTTGGGAATAACTGATGGCGCTGTGGATCTGGTGGATATTGTGAAGTAGATCCATGGTGTAATCACAGAACTTCAACACGTTTCAGAGTATTGATACCCAACTTGTGGAATTGTAGGCTTTTCACGAAACTTATAAAGAGCGGTTGGAAATTTTACTGAAGGATAATGAGGATCTTAAGACGGAAATTCAGATCCTTCAACAGGCTATTGCAAATGTTCCCCAAGGAGGTGAAGAACATACCAAAATTAAGATTTTTGAGTCAAAGGCATTTGATGGTGCGAGAGGCAACAAAGAACTGGAAAACTTCTTATGGGACTTGGAGAATTACTTTTATACTGCTCACGTTCTGAAGAAGGACAAACTTACCATGGCCGTGCGGTATTTCAGGGGAGATGCAGTGTTGTGGTGGCGTAAGAAAAATACAGACAATAAAAGTGGTGGCAGACCCAAGGTTGAAACTTGGGAAAAACTACGTGACGTTTTAAGGGACAAGTTCCTGCCTAGGAACTCGTCTTGGGTTGCTAGGGATCGCTTGAAGCGGTTGAGATAGACTGATTCTATTCGGGACTATGTGAAGGATTTTTCATCCTTGTTTCTGGACATCCAAAACATGTATGATGAGGACAAGCTGCATAATTTCATTTCCGGAATACAAGGCTGGACACAAAATAAAATTCGAAGGCAGAAGGTAAAAGATCTGCCTAGTGCAATTCGGGTAACGGACGCATTGGTGGATTTTTGCTCAACCAGCCTAACTTTTGATCCTTCTTATTCTTCTAAGCCTAAGAAAAATGAGAAGAGTAAGGATTGGAAGAAACATAATCGGAAGCAAGATGGAAATAACAAAGGCAAAAAGAAGATGGACGTTTCTTCGTAAAAACCAAATAGGCTAACGGGTGGTGAAAATGTTTGCTAGACATGTCAAAAACTTGGACATCATGCATGAAACTGTCCAAATCAAGCAAAGATAAAAGCTTTTCTTGCTGAAGAGGAGAAACATGGAAAGGGATAGGAAGTTACTGCTTATGTTAATCCGTTGCGACTATTGAACAGATTGGCTTACGTAACTATGGTAGATGCTGAAGAAGATACTATCAAGGAAGAAGTTGCATACGTGAACGCTGTGGGGAATGACGTGCCTGATGCTTATTCCACGTTAATGTATGTGGATCTAAAAATTAGAAACAAAAGTGTCGTGACCATGGTTGATATCGGAGCCACGCACACATTTGTTGCCTCCAAAATTATTCAAGAGTATGGGCTGTAAGTAACAAAGTGTCCGACGAAGATGAATGTTGTAAACTCAAAGGCGCAACCTGGTTATGGGGTGGCGCTGGATGTCCCGATGATATTGTGCCATTCGTCTGGAAAGTTTAACATGACAGTGGTACCATTGGATGATTTCAATGTGCTGTTGGGAATTAATTTTCTAAAAAAGAACAAAGTCGCTCCTATTCCTCATTTGGATAGACTTATGTTCATAGGGAGACAAACCCCGGCTTTGTGAAAGGTATTCGCTCTATGGAGATAAAAGAAAGAATGCTGGGATAGCTGCTTTGATTTCTGACATTGCATTTGAGAAAGGCATGAAGAGAGGTGAGGAAACATACCTCGCTGCACTCATTGAAGTCAAGCTAGATGTGCAGATCGAGGTCCCAGATTATGTTGCAGATTTGCTGAAGGAATTCAAATATGTGATGCCACCAAAATTGCCAAGGGAGTTACCATCGAGGAGGGAAATTGATCACATGATTGAACTTATTCCTGGATCAATGTCGCATGCGCAGCCTCCTTAACATATGTCGCCTATGAAACTGAATGAATTGAGAAAGCAACTATCTGAGTTGCTTGATGCTGGGTTGATTCAACCATCGAATGCTCTATATGGTGCTCCTGTTTTGTTCCAAAAAAGCACGATGGTATGCTGCGGATGTGTGTTGACTATAGGGCGCAAAATAAAGTAACTGTCTAAAATAAGTATCAGGTCCCTTTGATTCAGGATTGCTGTACATGCTCTCGAAGGCTAATTATTTTATTAAGTTAGACCTAAGGTCAGGTTATTGGCAGGTTAGAATAGCCGAGGGGGGATACCCCTAAAATCACTTGTGTAACTAGATATGGTAGCTTTGAATTTCTTGTAATGTTGTTTGGGCTAACCAATTCCTTGACAACTTTTTGTAATATAATGAACAATAATTTTTACGAGTACCTTGATGACTTTGTAGTTGTTTATTTAGACGACAAAGTCATCTATAGCCGAACCCTTGATGATTATTTGTCTCACTTATGGAAAGTGCTAGAAAGACTTAGAGTATATCAACTCTATGTCAAGATGGAGAAATATGAATTTGCAAGTCGCGCAATAAAGTTCCTAGGTTATTTGGTTAGTGAAAACCAAGTGCGGATATTCCCAAAGAAGGTGCAAGTAATAGTTGATTGGCAAGTACCAAGAGGGATAAAGGAACTAAAATCATTTTTGGGTTGGGAAAATTATTATCAAAAATTTATTGCAGGCTATTCAAAAAGGGTTGCTCCTTTGACTGATATCTTCTGTGACAAAGATTTCAATGCATTGAAGAAGGCCATAGCATCTGAACCAATCTTGAAGCTGCCAGATTTTGACTTGTCATTTGAAGTACACATTGATGCCTCAGATTATGCTGTTGGTAGTGTGCTGGTCTAGGAGGATCACCAGTTGCATTTGGAAGCAAAATGTTGAACGCTTCAGAGCAATGTTATTCTGCACAGAAAGAGATGGTTGCAGTAATTCATTGTCTTCAAGTTTGGGGAGTTTATTTGTTGGGAACAAAGTTCGTGGTGCGGACAGATAACGTGGCTAATACCGACTTCAAAACTCAATAGAAATTGAGTCCGAAGTAGGCTCGGTGGTAAGAGTTCTTGGCTGAATATGACTTCGTGTGGGTTCACAAACCTGGAAAACAAAATTAGGCTGCCGATGCACTTAGTCGCAAAAAGGTATTTGCTTCAACTTATGTACTCACTCGAATTGAATCTGATTTTCTGGATACAATCAAGTTATGTGCTGCAAATGATCTATTATATGTGAAATTAATGGATCAAGTGAAAGATGGGACAGCTAGGCGGCATTGGATCGAGGTCGATATGTTGTACTTTAAAAGGGGGGAGAATTGTGGTTCCTCAAGGTGTTGGATTGAGTCGTTCACTTCTAAAGAAGACATATAATACTCCTTATGTTGGTCATCCTGGTATTGAAAGGATGTTGGCATTGCTGTCTCAAAATTAATTTTGGACGAAAATAGAAGAAGACGTTGAGGCCTATGTGAAAACTTGTATGGTATGACAACTTGACAAGATTTAATGGAAGAGAGAAGCTGGTTTGATAGAACCTATACTGGTTCCGGGGTGTTCGTGAGCTTCCGTTTCTATGAACTTTATTAGCGGGCTTCCAAACGTTGATGGCAAAGCATCAATTATAGTGGTGGTAGACAAATTCTCAAAGTATGGGATTTTTGTTTCTGCTCCAACCATTTGTTCTTCTGAAGTAACTGCCGAGTTATTCTACAAGCATATTGTGAAATACTTTGGGGTTCCAAGGGATATTGTGAGTGATCGGAATCCGAGATTTACATGACGATTTTGGATTGCTTTGTTCAAGTTCATGGGGACTGATTTGAAATTCTCGATAGCAATTTACCCGTAAACCGATGGGCAGAACGAACGTATCAATCATCTACTTGAAGAGTACTTGAGGAATTATATGACAACTAATAAGAGAAATTGGGTCGAGTTACTAGACAGTGCGTAGTTTTGTTGCAACTTGCACAGGTCTTCAGCAACTGAAATGAGTCCTTTTGAGATAGTGTTGGGAAGACAACCTGACACACCGCTAGAAGTTGCTTAGTTGAAATCAGGGGGAAAGTGTCCTTCTACTTATAGATATGCTCGTAAAAAGCATGAGTTGCTGGCTGAGGCGCGAGGCAACTTGAGAAGAGCGCCTAAAAAGATGAAAATGTATGCTGACAGAAATAGGCGGCCTTTGGAATTCAATATTGGTGACAAGGTGTTGCTGAATCTTAGTCCATAGATTTGGAAGAAAATCAGTAGTAAGACGAGTCATCATAAGATGATTCCAAAGTATGACGGCCTGTTTGAAGTTATAAAAGAGGTGGGTGAAGTGGCATATCGGCTGAATCTGCCGGAACGTCTCAAAATGCACCCAACTTTTCATGTGAGTTTCCTGAAACCGTTTCATGAAGATGGTATGGATCCGACAAGGGCGGTGTCAAAACATGCTCCTCTAGTATAGCGCAGCAATATGAGGAGACTATAGAGAAGATTTTGGATCACCATACGCTGAAAGCAAAAAGAACAGACGGACAGAGTTTCTAGTTCAATGGGTGGGAAAGCAGGAGTGTGATGCAACTTGGGAGAAAATGACAGTCTCTATGGCAATTTCAGGATCATATCAAGGCGTATATGTATTCTACCTCGTTGAGGGCGACGAGTTCATCTAGTGGGGGAAGTATTTTAGCCCATCGACTTCATTGATCGGACATGGAATGGGCATAACGAGGGATTTACATGATGGACCTCGACACGACCTTATGATGGTTGTTGCATCATGTTGACAAGGTTGTCCGACATGGGCATGAACTATGGCACGATGGCATACGGCTTAGGTGTTAAAACATGACAAGACCATGGCAAGGCAAAAGCAACTAGTAGCAAAAGCATAGCAAGGGCTGGAAAAGCTAAGACGGGGCATGGCAAGGTAGATGGGCGCGGATAAGGCAGTGTCATGGGCGAGATGGGCATGCAACATTGGCAGATATGTGCGCAAGGCATGCTGCACATTGGCATGGCACAAAGGTGTGACAAGAGTTGGCCTGTTGGCGCCAAAATTTGAAGGATGCGCCCATGTGCCGCGCACATGCATGCAGTTGGGCAGTTTCCTCTTTTTCAGCAAGAGTGTGCTATGTGGGGTTTGGGCAGTTGCCTTGTAAAATTCGAATATTTGAATCTTTTGCAGTTGGGAATGTCAACTGCTAGTTTAGGATAAGGCAGCATCTGCTAAAACATGTGCCTATATATATATATATATATATATATATATATATATATATGTGGGCATGCCAGACTTGTCAAAGGCAGGTGGCTGTCTTTTGGCTATCTTTTTGTAAAGTTGTTTCATGTGTTCTTTGTAGTACGAGTTTTAATACAAAGTTGGGAAGAGATTCATGTAACTATGTTCCTTGTCTGATATCTGTATGCCTTTTATATTCTAAGTGTCAAACCAAAACGTGAGAAGAAAGAAGACTGAGTCATTATGTGTGACTGCCATATAGTGTCAAAACGAAAAAATTGAAGTATGAGTAATGCACCAGGTTTGAGCGTGTGAGAAATGTTTTTTTTCTTTTTGACATTTTTTGCTTCAAATCTCCTTTTTCTTCCTCTCTCACTCCGTCATCTCCATCGCCATAGCCACTGCTTCACCTTCTCCACTGCCACCGTCAATCCAACATCGTGTAAATATTTTCGATCAACAGGCGTGAATTAGCATCATCTTTCATATCTTGATTTGTCAATCGCTGCTTAATATCTTTACTTTCCTGTAATTGTTCGTTCTTTTGATATTAGAAACACTCATATCCCAGCAAATGAAGAATCATCCTCATAATGTTTTAGATTGGTTTCTCAAGATTCCTCTTTAATACCATCTTTTTGAATCTAAATCAATATTAATTATATTTTAATATTTCACAGACTTATACTTTCATATTAGATTATAATTAGAGTCGTCAAAATAGGTTTAGCCCGTGAGGCCAGTCCAACTGTCACGACCCAAACCGATGGGCCGCGACGGGCACCCAGTACCCTACTCAACCGAATATCAATGTAACGTATCTTTCATATCATAATATCATAAGTAAATGAGCCGGAGAGGCTGTCGTGAGATAAGTACAATAAAATATGAGAAAATACTTGACATAGGACGACCCAACATGTAATACAAACTTATACATATGACATACGGTATAAGACCAAAATGATCACTCATATTCTGAACATAGGCCGACAATGCCATACAATCTTTCACGTACATGACATATGTCTACAAGCCTCTAAGAGTAGATAAATACCATAAAGAACGGGACAGGTTCCCGCCATACTAATCATTACATGTCTAAATCATACTGACTAAATAAGCAACTCCGGAGTAAATGGAGCGCACCAACACCTTCCACTGAGCTAATATCCTACTTGGAGGACTCTCAACCTGTCTATCGGGATTTGCGGGCATGAAACGCAGCGTCCCCAGAAAAAAGGTACGTCAGTACAAATAATGTACCGAGTATGTAAGGAATGAAAATCAGTAAATAAAAGACATAGAGAAACATGGAGTAAAAGACTCAACATGTAAGTCTGAATAGTTCTGTGAATCATTTCATATTTATCATGTCATGCGTATGCGTATAAATGTCATACCATGCACAGGTATATACGTTCATAACATCATCAAGCCTCTGAGGGCATCCCATCATATCATCTCGTTCACTGTAGGCAAATCATCAACGTATACCAGCTGATCAGATGGTGGTGCATATATAACGCCATAACTTTTTTCCATATCCCATATACATATAATATACGCGTATATAATGCTATCTGGTCATGGGTCAATGTACATGTATAAATGCATGAAATGCATAAGAAATAAGTTAATAAGTTTTCTCGGAATGTCATAAGATCAATATGCCTTTCGGATAACTTTATCAACTACATATTTTTCTGAGACCCATGAACAGAAAATATAATAATAAGACATATGGGAATCAAGAATATAGACACCCCTAGTATTTATATGAATATAGTCATTTATGAAAGTTACGTATTTTGCTCGTTTCGTTTGTGTCATTTGGATCATCCCAAAAGGAAACAAGGGATAGCCTTAACATACCTGAGCCGGTTCTCTTGACAATCCCTCTAACACACGACAATCACGACAAAACACGTGATGGTAAGATCGGAGTAGGGGAAAATCCATATGATATTCTTGAGAAAGATTGTACCGTGCTCTCTTAGAATTGCAAATCCCGTTGCTATTACGCAGTATAACTTCGTATGAAATTTTATTGAAGCAAAATCACGTTGCCATAAGCATTGTAAAGGATTCATATGAAGTTTTGTTTGAGAATCCCACCGGTTACTTAGCAAGCCAATCTATCTCACTTCATAATGTAGGAATAACTTTTAAGAGTATGGGTTGTGGGCCCCACTTCTTTGTAATGACTAAGCCACAACACTCTCTTAATGTGCCACCTTATAATATGGACTTAAGAGTCACAATTTCCTCAAGCCTTGGCTGCCACGTTAAGGCTTATCCAAAAGTCTTAATTAATTATCCACCAATCTCTTGATTAACTTGTTAATCTTTCATTAACCAATAATTAACCAATTACCTATATAATTAAGAATTATCTCAAATTACTTAAAATATTACTTCCTTTTAACATACTTTATACATCTTACTATCATGGCCATGTGGTACCTTATATGGCACTAGTCCATAAATACCGTATATTATAACTTGTACCATATGTATCCCAAAATATCAAATTTCGACGAAACTCATCTTCTTCGATTTGCTTACCCTCTCACCTTCACGAACTTGTTTGAAATAGCATAATACTTATAACCTCAAAAATAATCTCATTCTCGAGCTTACGTTGATTAACTTACGATGAAACTTTAACGTACGAAAATGCGGGATGTAACATCTCATTTCCGAGCTTATCTCAATTTACTTATGGTGTACTTTCCCGTATGAAAATATGGGATGTAACATCATTCCCCCATTTGGAACATTCGTCCTCGAATGTTGACTGATGCATTTATCATTTTCATAATCTATGTCTTTCGAATACTTTAGTACTCTTCTTGCCATCTAGGCAGCTGTTCTGTGAATAAATCCAAAGGCTAGGGCATTTGTCACAACCCGGAATTCTCACCGTCGGGACCGTCATGGCGCCTAACATTTCACTTGCTAGGCAAGCCAACGTTAGAGAATCATTAAACCAATCCTTATTTCATTCAGTGATTAACAGAAAATTAGCTAAGATGAAATATAGTGAGTGCGGAATAATATCAAAATTTTATTAACTACTACCACCCGGATCTGGAGTCATAATTTACGAGCATTCTAGAATTCACTACAAGTAATTGTGAAAGAAATACAACTATCTGAATAAAAGAAACAGTAGAACAGAAAAGATAGACGGGGACATCAAGGTCTGTGAACACCGACAGATCTATCTTGAGTCTCAGGATAGCGGTCCAATAGCAAAATCTCGATCAACCCGAGCCGGTACCAAAATCTGCACAGAAAGTGTAGAGTGCAGTATCAGTACAACCGACCCCATGTACTGGTAAGTGTCAGGCCTAACCTCGACGAAGTAGTGACGAGGCTAAGGCAAGGCACTTACAAATCAACCGGTACAATTTAATAGTGTATATACAAATAACAGTAATAAAGAGCTAGACAAGAAATATCGGGAGGGGGAAACATGCTGGGAAAATACGAGATAAGGAACTACATCAGAATGATAACTGGAACAACCAATATACTATGAATCAACAGAAATAATGAATACAGTAAAGGAAAAATACACAGCATCACCCTTCTTGCTTTTACTCTCAGTCTCACCATAAAAATAATAGAAATGGCACGACATCACCCTTCATGCATTAACTCTCATATCATGGCATGACATAACCCTTCGTGCATTAACACTCACAATATGGCACGACATCACCTTTTGTGCTTTTACACTCACAATATGGCACAACATCACCCTTCGTGCATTAACACTCACAATATGGCACGGCATCACCCTTCGTGCATTAACACTCACAATATGGCACGATATCACCCTTCGTGCATTAACACTTTCCCTTACCATAATGCAATGAATAAATAACAACAGGGAGATAGAATAATAAGTACAAGCTTTACTTTAACATTTGATTCCACAATATCAATCTCAACTTCGAAATAAATACTCAATTATCACCAGAAGATCCGTAAGCATGATAAGAACGATTAATTTAACGACATTAGACTAAACCTGTAGCAATTAGGCATAGGAAAGAGATAATATAAGAAAAACGGGAGAAACAGGGAAAACAGGTAAATTGGCGGCGCATACGTACTCGT
>AWOL01S0030097.1:0-14708 GCA_000715115.1 Nicotiana otophora
TTTTCAGGTTATTCAGAATCGATTTGGAAGAATGAATTTCATGATTGAAGCTTTAAGTTAGAAAAGGTGACCAAGTTTGACTTTTTAGTATTTGACCTTGGATTGGAGTTTTGATGGTTCAGCTAGGTCCGAAAGATGATTTTGGACTCAAGCGTATACCCGGATTTACATTTGGATATTTCTAGAAGGTTTCGGCGCAAATTGACGAAAGTTGGAAATTTGAAGGTTTGGAAAGTTCATAAGTTCGACCGAGAGTTAACTTTGATGATATCGGATTCGAATTATGGTTTTGGGAATTGGAATAGTTTTGTTATGTCATTTGGGACTTGTTTGCAAAATTTGGATTCATTCCGGAATGATTTGATATGTTTCGGCGCGAGTTTTGAAAGTCCAAAGTTTAGTTAAGTTCGAATTGGGGTGCGATTTGTCGTTTCGATATTATTATCTGTGATTTGAGGCCTGGAGTAAGTCCATGTTATATTATGGGACTTGTTGGTATGTTCGGACAGGGTCCCGAGGGCCTCGGGTGAGTTTCGGATAGGTTTGGGTTGTGTTGCGCTCGTTGTTTATGTTTCGACGTTGTTTCTTCAAGCATAAATGGTACCACATTAAGCAAATGAGCTCTAATTTTTATTTTAATTGAAACATTAAATACATATCGTAATTTTGGAACTATAGCAACTGGAATCATCAAGTTTCGACATCGTGTGAGAAATTAATTGTCATTTTGTTAAGAATTGAGTTGCTAGATTTTTATATTAATTACGACATTGCCACTGAATTCGTATTTAAAATTCTCCACTATTTGCAAATATTGAAACCAACATATCTCCTTCATTATAAGGTCAAATGAAGTGATTCAAAAGGCTAACTTGACTGGAATTTTACAAAAAATCCATTACAGGTATCAAAAGTGAGTTTCGGGATCATTTGGCATGAGAAACAAGGCAAAACAGCTGGGCGGAAGCATATAAATCAAGGGTTTGTTCATTTGGTCATATTTTGAGTTGAGGAGCTCCGATTTGAATGATTTTTGAAGTAATTTTTACCACATGGATTGGGGTAAGTGTTCTCTACTCATTTTGTTATTATTTTTTATGAATATATTTTTGTTTTTGGCAATTGGTTGATGATTTCAAAAGTGAAATTTGAGAATTTTTGTCTAAAATTTCATAAAGTGAATTTTTAGAGTTTTGAATATCGATTTGGAGTCGGATTTGAGTGAAACTATTATGGTCGGACTCGTAATTGAATGAGTTATCGGATTTTATAATTTTCATCGAGTTCCGAGGCGCGGGCTCAGGTTGGACTTTTTGGTTGATTTTGGGCTTTTGAGTAAAGATTCGACCTTTATAAATTGGAATTGTTCCCTTAGGCTTTATTTGATGTATTTGAGTTGCTTTTAGCTAGTTTCAAGCTGTTCGTAGGTCGGTACGTGTAGGATGGCATTTTTTGGAGCATCGCTTGGCTTGCTCAGTGTTGGATTTGGCTTGTTTGAGGTAAGTAACACTTCTAAACTTGGTGCTGAGGGTATGAACCCCGAATATACGTGATATGTGTTTGGTATTGAGGTGACTCACATGCTAGATGACGGGCATGTGGGCTTGCACCATGTGAATTGTGACTCTGTTATTTCTGTGGTATTGTATAGTTACCCGATCTTATCTGTAACCATGAAATCTCTACGTACTAGAGCTATTGAGTTGTGATCCATATTATAAACCATGTCTAGGCTACATGATTATTCTGTTGAGACCCACCGCGATCATTTCTGTTGTTGAGTTTTTTCTTACATTGCAACTACATACTCAGTCGTACGCATTCATATGCATATCATATCTCAGTCTCTATTATCATTTATTGATATATAACATCATTACATTTTGGGCTGAGTTTTATGACATTGTGAGCCCGAGTGACTGGAGAGATTGATGACTGAGTGAGGCCGAGGGCCTGATTGTGAGGATATTGATGGGTTCCGGCTGCACGCCGCAACGGGTATTATTGATTCATGATGGGATCGGGCTGCACGCCGCAATATGTTTTATTGATTTATTCCTTGATTGGCTTATTATAGCACTTGGACTGAAGGAGCCCATCTGGAGTCTGTACGCACCCCCAGTGAGCGCAGGTACCTACTGAGTGCGAGTGCCGAGTGATTGGGAGGATTGAGTGACTGTGAGGACTGAGTGGCTGTGAGGACTGAGTGGCTGTGAGGATTGTGCGATTGGGAGGACTGAGTGCATTGATACACCGAAAGTATGCATATGGTTTTATCAATGCATTGTATTACAATTGGCATGCATACATTGACATGTAGGAATAGAGATGTACTTTTCCCATGCCACTTGATAATGGAACATCTTACCTGTTGTTAGAACTTTTGGAAAAAATCACAGTTTTCAAACTTACTCATATTTTTTGGTGATTACGGTAAAAGAATTGAGTTTTCACTGATATACTTGAAAAGAATACCTATTTTTTCGGAACTGTGAACGAGTTGAGCATCTTATATCTAAGTATGTTTCTTGTACCATTATGATTATTTTGTTGTGAACTCTTATTGGCTACTGGTGTTGGGCTCCAACCACTGTTCCAACTCGTCACTACTTTCAACCTAAGATTAGGTTTGTTACTTATTGAGTATATGGGGTCGGTTGTACTCATACTACACTTCTGCACCTTGCGTATAAATTTGGGTGCTGATGTTGTTTTGCATGACGGGAACTAGCATTGAAGACGTAAATGAGTTCCGGTCATAGATGTCTCTTATTCATGGTAGCTCTAGACTTATGAGAAATATGTTTATGTATTATTCGGACAGATGATGTATTTAGTTTTCACTAGCTTTGTAAACTCTAAATCTTAGAAGCTCATGATTTGTACTACCAGTCCTTGGGAAATGTATAAGATTCAAATATTTTCTTTTATTTATTTTTCTCATTAGGTTTCATTGGAATTGGATAGTTATTAATTGACTTACCTAGCAGGTTGGGTTAGGTACCATCATGACTAGTTTGATTTGGGATCGTGACAATAATCCAGATGGTGCTAAAGTATACTTCCCAGTTATCAAGTTTTACTTTGGCAATTATTCTGAAAGGCAAGAGTTGTTGCTAGTAGATGAACGAGTTGTAGTTAGTATTGGGGGCTACAATTGCCTAGCTTTTATGCCATGGGATGATAAATCTACACTTATAGGCACTAATCAGCTTCAAGGCATAGGTTTAACTAGCTTCAAGGCATAGGTTTAACTTTTGATACTAAAAATAATTCTTTGACTTTCAGTGTTGATGGTTGTGATTGAGGTAAAAACAAATTGAACCTTTACATTCTAAGGTTGTTATCCAGTTATGTCAAATATATATGCATGCCTTTTCTTCTTTTCAAATTGTTTTTCTCTCTTTTGATTACTAGCAAAAAGGATAAGCTAATGGTGGAGATATTGATTTTTGGGCTTTTTTCACTTTTAGCCCGCGTCCGAAACTATTTATATTCGATAGCCGAGAAAATGTATAATTATTTTTTTTGTATATATATATTCCCTTGATTTTGATTTTTCTTTCTCGAGGTATGGTGAAATGACGTAAACCTAGCTTGTTCTAGTTGAACTGTTTAGTTCGACTTTATTTTCGGATTACTTATAAAAGATATTAAGTTCGTCAGAATAGAAGTTAAAATAAGATCTTTATGTTCATCGTTTTGGATCCTCTGGATATTGGGTAAATGTTGTTAAATTGGGGCAAGTACTTCATGAAATTAAATGGAGTAACAGAAAATATAGCCAGAAAGCTGGCTACTCCACTAACAACATCCAAAGTTTTGACTATTTTATGCAGGGATGACAATTTGACCCCAAACCTATTTGATTCGTCTGACCCACCCAAGGTTGGGTTGGTCATTGACCTGTCCATTTGTTGAACTCAGCCCATGTTGATCCAACTTATTTTAGTCCATTTAAAGTTGGGCTGATTTTTAGTCCAAATTGATCCATGAGTAACTTTGCTAGAATATCTTTAAAATAATTTTTTTTAATTTGATATGTTATATATGACCATAATAAAAGAAAAAATATTTTATTTGATAATTAAACGATTCATAAGAAAATAATATACATTAATTAAAGCTTGGTAATTAATAGTTGGGCGGGTTGGGCTATGACCCAAACTTTAGCCCAACTTGACCCAGACTATCTCAACCCAAGTTACTTTTGGACGGGTCAATAATCAACTCAACCCGCCCATTTGACACCTCTAATTCTATGTCTCATTCGTACTAAAGCAAATGCCGAAGCTACATCAATATTGAATGACCGCAACCTATAAGCTTTAAAAGCCAGAAAAGTGTTGCGGTGCATTTAAGACCACAACTTTCAAAAGTATTCTTATCTTTGCCAGTCAAATTATGTCACGTAAATGAAAATTGATGAGGTACTACTTGATCAAAATTTTGTTATAGAGAAGAAAAATAATGTGCTAATGATAGATATGTTATTTTCCTTAGATTTTTAAGCTGGAGGAGATTGTCACAAGAATGAGTTTTATGGAACTATGGAAAGCAACTTCAAATTTTAGCCAAGACAATGAAACTGGGAAGGGAATGCTGGGAAAAGTATACAAAGCGATGGTCCCAAATGGAGGACTGTTGCCATAAAGAGGCTCCCAGTTTCAAACAATTTGGAGGAAGAGTTTGTTTATGAGATTACTACTATGTGTAGTCTAAGGCAACAGAATTTAGTACCTCTAATTAGTTTTTGCTATGAGAGGCATGAGCGACTTTTGGATCTGGTTGGTTTTTGTTATGAGAGGCACGAGCGACTTCTGGTTTACAAATGTATGTGTTGAGTTCAGCTGGCTCATTGATACTCTTAACATGATGTGATATTGTTCGTTTTAAGTCAAGCCTGTACGGTTTTCTCCAAAAGACTTATATCATTAAGAGATCCATATGTTAATTATGAGTTTCAATGATGAAAAATGATCTATCACATGTGGTGCAGGATCACAAGGAATAAAATAAAGAAATCATAAAATAATACCATTCAAGAATCGATTGAGGAGACAATCTATTACTGGAGTAATGCAAGGGAAAGAATCAATAATTAGAGATAAAAAAGGAAGAAGCAGCAGAAATACGGAAGAAGAATCAATCAATGATTCGATAAATGATTGACGAAAGCTATTACAGGAAGGTCCCAAATCAAAGGGAAACAAGATCGCAAAGGGCTGCACTGGAGATTGTTTAAGCTAGAAATCAAGGTATTTATCACAAATCACTCAAGTAACGAAAAGATATGCCTAGCGGATGAAAAGCTTGTCAAATTAAGGAAGATCAATGAAAACTTGACTTTATTCTTGGAAAGAATCAATCTATGATTCCGTTCAAGGATCAACTCCCTTGAGTTTGCAATCTCTCAAGATTCACGTCATTCAAAGGTCAAAAAGGCCTCACGAAGTATATATATATATACATATGTTCCAGACTTGAAGCGAATATACTTTGATCAAACTAACTTCAATCTCTTTGTTCTACTTCAAACAAAACACTGTAGTCT
Source organism: Nicotiana otophora (assembly GCA_000715115.1). Taxonomy (NCBI): domain Eukaryota; kingdom Viridiplantae; phylum Streptophyta; class Magnoliopsida; order Solanales; family Solanaceae; genus Nicotiana; species Nicotiana otophora. Next base: position 5,555 of record AWOL01S0030097.1, read on the forward strand.
GCTCTAGATTTCTTGTGTACCAAAGAAGAGAAGAGAGAGAAAAGTACACTGGTGAGGCATTGTATCAATTATAGAGACAAGAACGAGTGATAAAAGTTGTTGGTGTATAACAATATCAACTCATCTGTACTAAGCCACTTCATACTTGAAAGAGATCACCCTTGAAACCCAAGGGGACTGGACATATAATTCACTCTGAATTTGAACCAGTATAAAAACATACTGTGTCATTTATTTTCTGCAATATATCTTTTTCAGTGGATTCCTGAAAAGCCCAGTCGACTAGAACTCAAATTAGTCGACTACTGCGAAAAAGAAAAGGAAAATCACAATTCACCCCCTCTTTCACTTTCAATTGGTATCAGAACTAGTCTCACGCTTTTCGCTTAACAGCTTGTGAGAAAAGATCATGTCAAATCAAGTAGTTGTTGGAACACTCTTTCAAGAAGGAACATCGCAAGTAGGCCACCATATTTCAATGGACAACACTTTTCTCACTAGAGAGTGCGTATGGAAATATATGCAAAATCTTATGATGTCAAAGTATGGCGCGTTATCAAAAAGTGAAACTATCCACTACCAGCAACAACTCAACCACCTGCTGATCCAGAAGATATAGATGAGTACAAAGACGAGCAAGTGGCAGTTGTTCAGGTTAATGCTAAGGCACAAAATTTACTCTATAATGCTATAAGTGGAGAGGAATATGAGAAAATCTCAAGTTGTGATACAACTAAAAAATGTGGGATAAACTGGAAGTTACGTATGAAAGAACCAGCAAAGTGAAAGAAACTCACATTAACATGTTGGTTCATGACTATGAACTCTTCCAGATAAAAGAAAGATAATCCACTGAGAAAATGTTTGCAAGGTTCAGCAAAATCATTAGCAATCTAAAACTTTTGGTAAACCATACTCAAGTGGTGATCAAGTTCGGAAAATTCTAAGGAGTCTACCTACTACTTGGCAGACAAAGGTACTTGCACTCGAATCACAAGATCTAAACAAAGTTTCTTATGATGAGCTTCGAGGATATCTTATAGCATTCGAGAAAACTCACCTCAAGAAAACAAACCAGGAAGTAAAGAAGAAAACAATTGCCTTCAAAGCTACAACTGAAAGACCAGAAAATGATATTGATGACGACCCAAAAACTCTTAAAGAATAGATTACCATGGTATCAAGGAACGTGGATGGTTTAATGAGAAGATACAGAAACACAAGAACAGGTAGGATGCCCCCTAGGCGAACCAGGCTATACAATGAACAAGAGAAGAATGATGGAAAATGTTATGAGTGTGGAAGATATGTGCATGTTCAAGCTGAATGCCCAGATCTTAAAAGAAAGGTTTCCATAGGATTTAATAAAAACAAATCTTTCGGAAGCTGGAGTGATGAAGACAGTTCGGAACACGTGGAAATAGTAAATCTATGCTTCATGACCATTCTGAAAAATGACATGAACAAATATTCGGGTTGTTGGAGTGATGAAGATGCATCAGACGATAAATGCAAAGAAAATAATGAAAATTATTTCATTGCACGAGGTGAAACAAGCGAGGTAAGATCTTATAACTGTGATAGATACAATGAATTGCAGGATATTCTTGACCTTACCCTGAAAGAGTCTCAAAAAATGATAAACAAACTAAGGAGACTAAATAGGGAAAAGAAAGACCAGGAACTCAAGCTTGAAGTATGTGAAATTGAACGAGATGTACTTCAAGATGAAGTTCAGGAATTTCAAATGCAACTTAATGGCATGCGTAATTCCATCAGGCACAGTTCTGTCAAGTCTAACCAGGCGAATTACAAGTCAACTGGAAAAGGACCGGTTAGAACTGAGTCCACAAGCATGTATCTTATTGAGAAACTCTCCAAGCATGATTTAGTTATTGGTCTCCCTAAACTCAAGTTTTCTAGAAATCATGTATGTGATGCATGTCAAATTGGCAAACAAACCAGAAATTCCTTCAAAACTAAAAACATTGTATCTACGGCCAAGCCTTTACAATTGCTCCACATGGATTTGTTTGGACCTACCAGAACTGCTAGCATAGGAGGAAAACGATATGCTTTTGTTATTATTGATGACCACTCACGTTTTACATGGGTGATTTTCTTATCTCACAAAGATGAAGCTTTGAAATACTTTGAGATTTTCTCTAAGAAAGTTGAAGAGAAAATGGGTACCTTATTACAACCATTCAAAGTGACCATGGAGGAGAATTTGAAAGTAGAGCATTTGAAGATTTCTGCAATGATCAAGGATATACTCACAACTTCTCAGCTCCAAGATCTCCTCAATAGAATGGAGTAGTTGAGTGGAAAAATAGAACTCTACAAGATATGGCCAGAAAAATGATATCGGAATTTTCCCTGCCAAACCATTTTTGTGTAGAAGGAGTAAGCACAACTTTCTACATTCCCAACAGATGTTTTATAAGACCTATCCCTAAGAAAACTCCACATGAATTATGGAAAGGTAAACGGCCCAACATAGGTTATTTTCATCCTTTTGACAGCGAGTGTTTTATCCATAACAACGGTAAGGAACATCTTGGAAAATTTGATCCAAGAAGTGATGAAGGTATTTTTCTAGGTTATTCCATAAATAGTAGATCTTTTAGAGTTTATAATAAATGCACTTTATCTGTAGAAGAATCAGTACATGTCATATTTGATGAAAATAACACTACGACCGAGAAAGGAATTATTGCAGGTGATGAAGATATCAGTCAAGAAACACCACAGTCAAGCAAATCTCAAAAGTCGACCGATACGATAGACGGTGTCACAGAATCAACTAGTGATCCTATCAACAGTCAACTAGAATCACAGAAGGAGTCAACTACTCATACAATTGCAACACGTCCAAATGAGTGGAGAAGTGAACCGGAATGTCCTCAAAAGTTTATCATAGGAGATCCAAGTGAAGGAATGAAAACCAGAGGAGCTCGCAAGAAAAAGGCAAATGTAAAACTCATCTCTCAGATTGAACCAAAGAAGGTTGAGGAAGCCTTAAAAGACTCCAGCTGGGTACAAGCAATGCAGGAAGAACTCGATGAATTTATTAAAAATCAACTCTAGAAAATGCTACCTAAGCCTACAAATGCTACTGTAGATTGAACAAATTGCATTTTCAGAAATAAGCTTAATGAAGATGGAAAGGTCGTGAGAAACATAGCCAAATTAGTAGCCAAAGGCTACTCACAGTAGGAAGGAGTCAACTACGATGAGACCTTTGCACCAATAGCTCGACTAGAGTCGATACAGATACTTCTTGTATATGCATCATTCAAACAATTTAGACTCTTTTAGATGGATGTCAAAAGTGCCTTTTTAAATGGCTTTATTGACGAGGAGATATATGTAAAACAACCTCCTAGTTTTGAAGACTCAAAATTCCCTTACCATGTGAACAAGTTGACTAAATCTCTGTATGGACTCAAACAAGCTCCAAGAGCCTGGTACAAAAGGCTTAGTTCATTTCTACTTGATCATGGCTTTATAAGAGGTAAAGTAGATACTACCTTATTTATCAAAAGATCATCATGAGGTAATCTTATTGTTCAAGTTTATGTTGATGATATTATCTTTGGAAGTGCTAACCCTCTTTTGTGCAAGTAATTCGCTAGTCTTATGCAAATTGAGTTTGAAAAAAGCATGATAGAAGAGTTTACGTTTTTTCTTGGACTACAAATTCAACAATCTGAAGAAAGAACGTTTGTGTGCCAGACAAAATATGCAAAAGAATTAATTCAAAAGTTTGGCATGAGCAGTGCTAAAGAAATTAGTATACTAATGAGCCCGTCAACAAGTCTTGACAAGGACGAAAAAGGAAATCCAGTTGATGAAACTAAATATCGTGGAATGATCGCTTCTTTGCTTTACTTGACTGCCAGTCGACTAGATATTATGGTTAGTGTGTGTAAATGTGACAGGTTTCAGCTAGCTCATAAGGAATCACATCTGATTGCAGTAAAGAGAATAATTCGTTACCTCATCGAAACTATTTCTTATAGATTATGGTATCCACGTTCTAACAATTTTAAGTTGGAAGGTTTTTCAGATGCTGATCTTACAGGTGATAAGGAATACATAAAAAGCACTAGCGGAACATGTCAATTACTGGGAAAGACATTAATTTCATGGAACCGTAAGAAACAACGCTCAGTTTCATTATCTACAACGGAGGCAGAATATATTGCCATTGGGCAATGCTGTGCACAGTTACTATGGATATCTCACCAACTGGGTGACTATGAACTATTTTTAAACCTATTCAAATATTTTGTGATAATTCTAGTGCTATATGCCTCTCAAATCCTGTGCATCATTCTAGGGCTAAGCATAAAGACATCAAACATCACTTCATTAGAGATAACGTGCTCAAGGGAGATATAGAATTATCATTTGTTGGCACCACTAATCAATTAGCTTACATTTTTACTAAGCCTTTACTTGAAGATAGATTTTGCTCCTTAAGAGAACTACTTGGTATTATTTCGCTTGATCATAAAAATTAGGACCTATGTGTTAGTTTTTAATTCTTATGTATCTAATGTTTTTAATTTTGTTTTATCTGTAAGTATGCATTAATCTAGTGCCTCTGATTTTCCTCTCTTTTCCCATCAGTCGCAGCTTTCAAGAAAGGAAAATCAATCATCATGACCCTTTCTGACACCTTTTCCTTTCCTGCACTCAACCGTCAAAATCCATTCCTTTTAATTCCCTGAACCATTCTTCTTTGTCTTCATTGCTCATACCACTCAGAAACCCTTCCTCAAAATCCTTCAAACCCTTCCTCAAAATCTCTCAATGGCTAAACACTCCAAGAATCCATCTGCCTCCACTAGAAAAAGTACTCGTTCTAAGGGAAAACCCTCTTCTCAGCCGCCATAACAAGTAGACCTAGGGTCTGACCACCCAGAAGGATTTGACTCTTCTCAGGCAGAACTATTAGACCATTTTGACCCAATAGGAGAAAAATCTCTTGGAAAAAGGCCTATAGAAGACCCCATGAATCTTTTTTACCCCCAAGAAATCCAAAGTAGACCTCTCGAGTTCTCTAGAGTCCGACCTCAATTTCTGGGATACCCTAAATAGGGATTTCTTTGTTGCTCTGAAAGACAAGCCCATTGCCCACGACAGAGTAATCGACCTTGATGATATGGAGGCCCTCAATTGTAAGGTAAAAGATCTGTTTGTTTTTTCAAGAATGGTCTAAATTCCTCTTTGTACCCCTTCCCAAAGTCTATGAACCTTTAGTGAGAATGTTTTATACAAATCTTTGCTCTAGCAAGCCTGATAAATTAGAATCCCTAGTTCTAGGAAAATGCATTGCCCTTGATTGTGCCATGTTTGACTCAATTTTTCAGTGTAAGTTCTCCGATTTTCCTATGCTTTTCAAGAATACTTCGCATGATGATTTTGAAATTTCTTTTGATCAAGAAAAACATTGTATTGCTGAGTGTCCATCTGATTTCCTTCATAACTAGTTAGGTCCCAGTGATGTTAGTTTTGAAACCTGAGTTCTGGTCCACATTGTTGCAACTACTCTTCTTCCTCGTACTGGATAATTCTATACCTTCTCTCAACGAGATGCCTTTCTTATCTACTGCCTTGTGACCAAACTTAAGGTTAAACTATCCTCATGGGTCATGAACTTCATGATTGAGAGTGCTGATGATACCACCAATTTACCCTATGGTATGTCTATCACCCACATTTTGGAAGCCTATAATATCTCTATCTCAGAATACCCCCTTGTCTCTGTTTCCAAGTCCTACAACTCTAGAGCCTTCACCAGTATAGGGTATGTGTGTGCTAAGGGTTCCTGGGTGAAGAAACAGGAAGGTGAAGTCAAGAACGTTCAGCCTGATCCACAGACCAAAGCCTTTGTTTCCCATCATAGTGTAGGTGATCATGATCTTATGGAGATACTATCTCCTATTGGCAACAAGTTGACCATCATCAAGGACCTTTTTGCCGCAACTCAATCCACTATTGGGGACATCCATGCAATATCCAAAGAGACTTGGTCCGATATTTCAAAGATAAGGGTCAAAATTCTCAACATGTGAAGGCGGCGATTTGCAACACTCTTACTTATTTCTTTCGTCGTTAGTTGTGGAAGTTTCAAACACTCTCTTTCTGGTATGTTGCTGTTTTGGACTGGATAACCAGTCGCTGGATAAATTTCTTTATTTTTGCTATACCCTACGAGTATTTGCCTATGATGTGTCTTTTTCTACTTAATTTCAACTGTATATATACATATCCCCTCTTTGCTGATGTCAAAAAAGGGGAGAAAGATGTTGTACTTTACAGGACAGATAGCAACTCATATTGAGGGGGAGTCAACTGAAGTATATGCATGTGGTGCAGGATGAAAAATATATTTGCTAACTATGAGTTTCAATGATGAAAAATAATATATTACACGTGGTGGAGGATCACAAAGAATAAAATAAAGGAAACTGTTATATTACATGTGGTGCATGATCACAAAGTATATGCAGCACCTATGGAGGGGGAGTCGACTACAGGGAAGTAAACTGTTATATATATATATATATATATATATATATATATATATATATATATATTACTTCTGTCATCATCAAAAAAGGGGAGATTGCTAATTATGAGTTTCAATGATGAAAAATAATATATTAGATGTGGTGCAGGATCACAAAGAATAAAATAAAGGAATCAAGAAGCAATACCATTCAAGAATAGAATAAGGAAACAGTCTATTACTGGAGCAATGCAAGGGAAAGAATCAATAATTAGAGATGAAAAAGGAAGAAGTAGCGGAGATATAAAAGAAGAATCAATCAGTTATTCGATAAATGATTGACGGAAGATATTACAGGAAGGTCCCAAATCAAAGGGAAACAAGATCGCAAAGGGCTGCACTGGAGATTATTGAAGCCAGAAATCAAGGGATCTGTCACAAATCACTCAAGTAACGAAACGATATGCCTAGCGGATGAAAAGCTTTTCAAATCAAGGAAGATCAACGAAAACTTGACTTTATTCTTGGAAAGAATCAACTCCCTTGGGTTTTCAATCTCTCAAGATTCACGTCATTCAAAAGTCAAGAAGGCCTCACGAAGTATATATATACATATGTTCCAGACTTGAAGCGAATATACTTTGATCAAACCAACTTCAATCTCTTTGGTCTACTTCAAACAAAACATTGTAGTCTGCTCTAGATTGCTTGTGTAACAAAGAAGAGAAGAGAGAGAAAAAAGAACATTAGTGACACATTGTATCAATTATAGAGAGAAGAACGAGCGACAAAAGTTATTGGTGTATAACAACATCAACTCATATGTACTAAGCCACTTTATACTTGAAAGAGATCACCCTTGAAACCCAAGGGGACTGGATGTAGGATTCACTCTGAATCCGAACCAGTATAAAAATATATTGTGTCATTTACTTTCTGTAATTTATCTTTTTCTTTTGATTAATGAAAAGCTCAGTCGACTAGAACTCAAATTAGTGGAGTACTCCGAAAAAGAAAAGAAAAATCACAATTCACCTCCCCTCTTGCACTTTCACTATATACCTTATATGTAGATTCTCAATCTTCTCAACTATCAATGTGGGATTTTATTCGCACAACCAACAAAATGCCTAAATGGAAAATGTCATGACCCCAATTTCTCTCCGTAGGATGTCGTGATGGCACCTAGTCTCTAAGACTAGGTAAGCCTAACACTTACTGAATTGAATGACAGAATTTAACAAAAACACTAGTAAACATAAACCATATATTTCTATATAAAGCCAATAATCCCAACATGATGCAATATTCCAAAACCGGTAGTATAAGTCATAAGCTCTACTGAGTTCAATATGAAATTTCTAAGTACAAATATTCTGGAATAGAAATAACTATAAAAAAATAACTCCAGAAGATGACTCCGAGGCCTGCAAATGCGAAGGAAGTTATACCTTGATTCTCCGTAGCAATATCTGATCAACTATCTATTGATCAACAAACTCCGAAGTACCTGGATCTGCACAAAAGTGTGCAGAAAACATAGTCCGAGTACACCACAACGGTACCTAGTAAGTATCAAGACTAACCTCGGTGGAGTAGTGATGAGGAACAGTCAAGACACCTGCTAGACATAATAACTTGTGCAAGTATAAATGTGAGACTAACAGGGAACAATATCAATATAAAACAAAGCATGGTAAAATAACAACAATACTTTCAATAGAAAAATAGAAGCAACAATTAGCAACAAGAAACAAACGGGTAATAACGCCGTAGAGTAAGCTGAATACAGTCAAGGTACGGTGAAACCAAGTAAGGAAAAACAGGTAGCAACCCAATAAACAACTGCTTTAATATAAGATTTATACAAGAACTTTCTCGAGGTACCACACCTTATCACCACAATTCGCAGGTCCCAAGTCACGAACCCTAATCACTTGGCATCTTGTGCCCACATTAATATTCACAACTGCACGGAAAACTCATGTGCTACACGGATAACTCACGTGTCAATACCATTAGTACCTAATATCTGCACGGACAACTCACGTACTAAGGGAGTGACAATACCTTATATCCGCACGGACAACTCACTTACCAACACTAGCCATAACTCAAAACTACACGGACAACTCACGTGCCAATAGTACAACTCTCACACCAAAGGCAAGTAAACGAGAATACATGTAAATGATCAATGAACATCAGGATTCATCTTCTTAAACTGATATGAGTGATAAATTACGTGTGTGCTTGTGCAAGTGTTCTATCACAACTCGAGTCAACACATATGAGCAGATACAACGAACGGTACATAGAAAACAACACAACAAAACGTAAAATGCATAACTCACACAAGGTAGGCACACCATTACACAAATATTATCAATAACAATGCCCCAAGCCATCACAACTCATCACAAATCATCCCTGACATAGCCCCCTTGTCTTGCCACGTGGGCAGCAATAAAGTAAATGACTGCCTTGTCTCACCACACGTGCATAATAATATTCCCACATTGTCTCGCCACATGCGTAAATCCCCCCCTCCCACACACATAGACAGACAGACACACACACACACACACACACACACACACATATATATATATATATATATATATATATATA
>AWOL01S0030099.1:0-22766 GCA_000715115.1 Nicotiana otophora
AGAGAGAAAGAAGTTATAGACTTTATTTGGGATCATATCGTATGCCGATTCGGGATACCTGCCAAAATAGTATGTGACAATGGGAAATAATTTGTTGGCAGCAAAGTAACAAAATTCCTCGAAGATCACAAAATAAGAAGGATACTATCAACACCATACCACCCAGTGGGAACGGACAGGCCGAATCAACGAAAAAACTATCATTCAAAACCTAAAGAAGAGGTTGAACGACGCTAAAGGAAAATGGAGAGAAATCCTGCCCGAAGTCCTTTGGGCGTATCGGACAANGTCAAAATCTAGTACGGGGGCGACCCCGTTCTCCTTAGTATATGGGTCTGAAGCATTGTTACCAGTCGAAGTCGGTGAACATAGTACCAGATTTCTATTCACGATGGAAGAATCAAATAACGAGGCTATGAATACCAGCCTCGAATTATAGGACGAAAGACGAGAAGCTGCTCTCGTCCGATTGGCCGCCCAAAAGCAGCGAATTGAAAGAAATTATAATCGAAGGACCAAGCTACGCCATTTCAAGCCCGGGGACTTCGTGTTAAGAACAGTCACCATCAATACCCGAAATTCGAACGAAGGAAAACTAGGACCAAATTGGGAAGGACCATATCAGGTTCTCAAGAACGTTGGAAAGGGATCGTACATGCTCGATATTATAAACGGCAAACAACTATCAAGCAGTTAGAATATGTCACATCTAAAACGATACTACTGATAAGGTACGACCCTTCCATATTAATTTACATTTCAAAACTGATCCCTGTAGAAGTCCGAACAAGAGCTAAGATGGACCCTTCGCTTGAAAGCACGCGTTGCACTCTTTTTTCCTTAGACCGGTTTTATCCCAAATGGGTTTTTCGACAAGGTTTTTAATAAGGCAACCAATGATCGTGTTGCACTTACAACAAGTATCTGAGGCCTCTGTACAATCGACCTCGAATACTGGGGGACATTAGCCCTCAAATATATCAAGTTCTGATACAAGAAAGTTATTTCGCAAACAACGGGGTTCTAGTAGGAAACGTTGTAAGAGCCAAAATGGTCAAAACGAACCATGCTCATGTAGTTGGCCTGAACCCAAACGCGAAACATGAACACATGTATAATGACTTGCAAAGAAAAAAATTCCTCCTCTTTACCGATATCTTATATCCAAGAACAATTCCTCTATTTGGAGATTTATTATGCAATCAGAATTAGTATAAACTCGACCATTACACCGACGGGCTACATTACTTCGAGTTTGAATCATTCACTCGACGACTAAAGCCTACGGGCTACTTTTATTTCGAGTTCGAGCAAGCACTCACTCGACAAGTATGACCACGGGCTACATTACTTCGAGTTCGAATCATTCACTCGACGACTAAAGCCTACGTGCCACTTTTATTTCGAGCTCGAGCAAGAACTCACTCGACCATTACGCCCATGGGCTACATTACTTCGAGTTTGAATCAATCACTCGACTACTAAGCCTACGGGCTACTTCTATTTTGAGTTCGAGCAAGTACTCACTCGACTATTACGCCCACACGCTACATTACTTCGAGTTTGAATCATTCACTCGACGACTAAAGCCTACGGGCTACTTTTATTTCGAGTTCGAGAAAGCACTCACTCGACCATTATACCCACGGGCTACATTACTTCGAGTTCGAATCATTCACTCGACGACTAAAGCCAGCGGGCTATTTTTATTTCGAACTCGGGCAAGAACTCACTCGACTATTACACCCACGGGCTACATTACTTTGAGTTCGAATCATTCACTCGACGACTAAACCTACGGGCTACTTCTATTTTGAGTTCAAGCAAGCACTCACTCGACCATTACACCCACGGGCTACATTACTTTGAGTTCGAATCATTCACTCGACGGCTAAAGCCTACGGGCTACTTTTATTTCGAGTTCGAGCAAGCACTCACTCGACCATTACACCCACGGGCTACATTACTTTGAGTTCGAATCATTCACTCGACGGCTAAAGCCTACGGGCTACTTTTATTTCGAGTTCGAGCAAGCACTCACTCGACCATTACACCCACGGGCTACATTACTTTGAGTTCGAATCATTCACTCGACGGCTAAAGCCTACGGGCTACTTTTATTTCGAGTTCGAGCAAGCACTCACTCGACCATTACACCCACGGGCTACATTACTTTGAGTTCGAATCATTCACTCGACGGCTAAAGCCTACGGGCTACTTTTATTTCGAGTTCGAGCAAGCACTCACTCGACCATTACACCCACGGGCTACATTACTTTGAGTTCGAATCATTCACTCGACGGCTAAAGCCTACGGGCTACTTTTATTTCGAGTTCGAGCAAGCACTCACTCGACCATTACGCCCACGGGCTACATTACTTCGAGTTCAAATCACTTACTCGACGACTAAATCCTACGGGCTACTTTCATTTCGAGTTCAAGCGAGCACTCACTCGATTATTACGCCTGCGCGTTATATTTCTTCGAGTTTGAATCACTGAATCAACTAGTAAGACTAAGGGCTACGTCACTTCGAGTCTGAAAAAACAATCAATCATAGAAACTACGAAGTCCAAATTTGATTAAATTGTTAAGATCCTTGTGAAAACATTTGTAAGACACATATAAAGTCTTCACAAGTCGACCAAGTTGTCTATATACAAAAATTTCTACATGATTGATTACAAACGTAAAACATTAAGAACTAAGCTTCCTGATCATCCTCATGGACGTTTGCTTCTCTGTCAGGATCTTCCCCCTCCTCGGATCCACTCTTGCTACCATCATCATCATCATCACCGCCATCAGAAGCCAAGGCTTCAGCTTCAGCTTTGAGCTCTTTAGCCTTTTGTATTTCTTCAGTAAGGGCGAAACCTCAAGCGTGTATCTCCTCGAGGGTTTCCCTTTGAGAACTACATTTAGCAAGTTCGGTAACCTAATGTGCTCGAGTGTCGGCAGTATCCGCCACCTCTCGTGCCTCCATCTGAGCAGCCTCGACATCAGCCTGATACACGACAATGGACTTATCCACCAAGATTTTCGATGCCTCAACCTCCGCCTTGGCCTCAACAAGCCGAGCTTCAAGCTCCTCGATCCTCTTAGCTTGAGCCGAACCCTTTTGCTTGAATTTTCGAAGCTGAACATCGGCCGATAATAAGTTGGTCAATGTGGTCTCTTTTTCCGCAGCCAGGTGGTCGATAGTCTCCTTCCACTGATTACATTCAGCTTTGATTTGATCAACTTCTTCCCGAAGTGACCCGATATTTTCAACCTTTTGTTACAGCTGAGACAACGAAGGGTTAACTTCCACAGTTGAGTGAAACCCATACTTTAACAAAACGAGGCTCACCTGCTTATCGAGTTCGGCCTCTTCTTCATGAGCCTTAGACAAATCCACTTGGAGGTCCTTTATAGCCTCGTCCTTTTGGCTGCAAAGAAGCCGCAGGGCATCTCTCTCCCCCGAGACCTTCTGAAGCTCGACCTCACACTGGCTAGGTTCGACTCGAAACCTACTAATGGCCTGCACAGTAGGGAAAGAACACAAGTCCAGTTTGGAAAAGAACAAAGAAACCAAGTATAGTAAAATCATTACCCGAGTAATGAAACGTTGGGCCTCTTCTAGTAGAAGAGAAGCGTCACCAATATCGGAAGCATCATTGACTCCAGTAAAGCAATCCCGAAAGGGATCCCCTACACTAGAGCCTCCGCCCATATCGGGGGTCTTCAATTCTCGAGCTTCCTTTAACGTCTCCTCATAAAAGGTTGGAAGGGAAGGCGAGTGACCCACTGTCATAGCCCCAAGCGAATCACTCGGGGCGCTTCGAGCAAGACTCGGGATCCCAGGGCCAACCCCGACCGGACAGCCACCATCGGCTCAGGAGCTTTTGTGACCTCGATAGCTCTCGCAGATCGGATCACCAAAATCGAGGGACCGCCTTCTTCTTCTTTTTCTTCTCTCAATCGCTGGACCAAGTCAATCGGAAGAGCAATTTCCTTCCTCCTCACCCTTAGAGTTTTGGGCTTGGGGTCCTCTGATCGAGAACCACCTTTTCGCTTCTTATCTTTCCACGGTTTCGGGGCCGGGGACTTGGTTCCTTCTTTACCGCTCGAAGGCCTTAAAGCGGCATCCTTGGTTGCACCTGCATGAAAGGAAATCGGTAACGAATGGAGCACAAAGATCACTTCGAAGGAAATGAGAAGTAAAACCTTACCATGATTCTTGGCCTCCCATCTACCTTTTGCCAAATCACGCCAAGCGCGTTCGGCATAAGAGGAAGTCGAGGCTAACTTCCGAACCCAATCCTCGAGGTCGGGCACCGCTTGTGGCATCTAAGGGGCAGCTGTATATTGGAGAAAGACATCATAAAAAATCAGGAAAAGATACGAAAAGCAATGTCTTTTGGGAACCACTTACGGTCGAAATTCCATTCCTCGGGGAACAACATCTTCTCTTCCAAAATAAGGTCACGGGTCCTCACCCGAATATAACGGCCCATCCAACCCCGATCCTTGTCTTCGTCGATGCTCAACATCAAAGCCTTCGATGCCCGACAATGAAGTCTGATTAGTCCTCGAAAGATTTGATGCCGATACAATCGTATGAGGTGATTCAGGGAAAAATCCAACCCCTCCCCCCCCCAGCTTTGATGGAGAAGAAGCAAAGTACGATTACTATACGCCACAGAGAGGGATGAATTTGACTGAGGGTGACCTGATATCTTTTGCAAAAATCAATGATCACCGGTACGACGGGGCCCAATATGAAGGGATAAGTGTAAATACTTAAAAACCCCTCCACATGGGTGATGACTCTCTCTTCAGGGGATGAAATTTGCAACACAACCTTGGAACCTTAATTGTAGTCTTTCCTAACGGCTTCGAGATGACCCTCCGTTATAGAGCACATGTACATCGACACGTGCTCGCATCGACCCGGAACAGATGAAGGATTCTCAACCTTAAAATCGATCTTCAGAGTACACATGCTGGGAACATAGTCATAGGTGGACGGCTCCACCGGCGCCTTGTCACCGGACGGCCGTGAAGAAGAAGCTTTCTCCTTCTGAGGTACAGTTTTCGAAGTTTTGGCCATTGATATGAGAGGAACAAAGGCAAAGAAAAGTGAAAACTTGACAACACCAAAACTCTGGTATAGATGGCTCTGCAAGCGACGAGATAGAGAGAAAAGATAAGAAAATTTAGAAGAGTGAATGCGTAAAAGTGGTTAATTTCCATCTGGAAGGGTTATTTATAGGCTCGAATCATGACGGTTCAATATCAGGGGTGGTCGATCGCCATCTATCAAGCATTAAATACCTTGAAAGACTAATTCGATGTGACAGCTATCATATACGTCATAATTGATCCCTATTAAAATGTCAGCTTATAATCTGATTGAACCGTCGAAAATCATATCCATTCTCACCACATCCTTCTTGAGAAACGAGGGGACTATCTATATATGGTCGATATAGATTTCGGCCTTCCTACGTTCGATCGAGTTCAAGTGGTAAGAAATCGGAGTGGGATTTTGGGTGTGAGCTCCGGAGACAGTACTAATGAGCCTCGAGTCCGAAGGCTGCTCGAGTAGTCGGCTCGATAACCTTATCGAGCCCATTACCAAATCGATCCGCAAGGCATTGCATCGAGGTCGAAAATGTGCGACGCCCATCCCGAAGGTCAAACTCGAGCCAAGACCGAAGGGCTTGACCCAGTAACGAGTTCGAGCCAATATCGAGCTCACAGACAAGAGCCGTTGCAACTACACCAAAAGAGAGCATCTTGGCGGGAATCGAGGAAGAGACAAATCATCGTGGGTCCTCCACTATATGCTTTATTTTATTATTTTTTGTTATAAA
The DNA here is from genome assembly GCA_000715115.1 of Nicotiana otophora. Taxonomy (NCBI): domain Eukaryota; kingdom Viridiplantae; phylum Streptophyta; class Magnoliopsida; order Solanales; family Solanaceae; genus Nicotiana; species Nicotiana otophora. Next base: position 5,859 of record AWOL01S0030099.1, read on the forward strand.
TAAAGTAATGACCCTCTACTATAAAAGGGGGATCCTTTTAAGGTATGGAGATACTGAATAAACTGGAACAAAAGATATCTCCTTGTGCTTGTTTTACTTCAGTTTATTCATTCTTTCTGTTCATTATTCTCATTTTTGATAATCAAGAATATATGTATTGCTATCTCTCTATACGATTTGTATCAAAGGGTATCATGTATCCTTAGAACCATACATAAATTTAACGTTATTCGATTTTTCGGGTAAACAAAAATTATATCCATTTGAAAAAAAAATATAGGGGTAAATATATCCATCATGATAGTATGTTGCAGTTGAACAATTTTAAATCACCTTTCAAAGGACGAAAATATGGATCATAAATAACTCATACTACTTTTGAAGTTTTCATTGAAATTAGAACTTTGGATCCGCAATATGTACAAAGATTAACGCTAATTTTATACATTTGAAGCATTAATCTATTATAAAAAGTTCAACATTTGCAAGATTCACAAGGATGGGTTCAGAATAGATCTTAAATAGCGAATCTTTTTTATTTTCTATCATTTATAATTTTTGAGTCTCAAATTTGACCTTCTGATTTGTATTGTATTTTCAAAGTAATTCACATATGATTCGATTGTAACTTTTAAATATGTGACAAAAACAACTTTGAAACTTCAGTATTATTATAATAGGTAAAATATGGTGTCATGAGTGAAACTAATCCAAAATAAAGTGATGAGCAGCACACGTGCAAGTATATATACAGAAAAATTACCCAGCCGAACAAATTAAAATTAAATGTTTAATTTTTCTTGAAAAACAATTGTTGTTGAAGTAGTTTTAAATTTGAGTTGTTGCTCTGTTTTTAGATTGAGATACTTTATGGGAAATGTAAGAATGCTCTTTTCTTGATTATTCCATATTAAATTTCTTTTGAATTTGAGACAGATTTCTTTCCTAGAGCCTACATCAAGGAAGATGAAAGAATGTAGGATTTGTCATGATAGTGATGAAGATTCAAACATGGAGATTCCCTTCTCTTGCCGTGGAACCCTCAAGGTTTATTAAGCTAACTGTTTTACTCATTTGTTATATATGTCTCATCTGTTATATAGCAGAAACTCTGGTCGCTGTTCTCACAGTAGGGGTAAATTCATTCTAAAAGTAGCATATATGGATCACAAATACAACACTCTAAAAATGTGTTAATTTTGAAATTTATAATTAGGAGTTTTTATATTTGGAATTCTTTTACCTACTAATGCATTAGTTTTAGGTGCAGCTCTCGGTAAATTGCACGTTCTACTAGAGATTTGTAAATCTTCAGAGTTTGGATTCCAATTGCTCTTGTTGCTTTTTTCCTTTTATACTCTCGTATTACCTAGTATTTTCAAATAAAGAACAGAAACTTGTGCTCTCAAGTCTCAATGAAGAGTTTTATGTTGCATAGAGTTTGATTTGACATTAGTAGTGCCTATAATAAGCTTTATGCAACCATTGGACCTTTGCAATGAAGATATGCTACATCTGTGAGGCAGAAGCTTTTTAGGTATTCTGGTGTAATGAATTGTTCATGATTACTGTCCTAAATGTAGCTGGAATAACATCATGAATTTCATCAGATTAACCAAAATGTTACTGTTGCTAATTAAGCAAGGTGTGTCTTGGATGCTTGCATTTAGTGATATTTTGTTCTTAATGAATATTTTCTATGCACAGTATGCCCATCGCGAATGTGTACAGAGGTGGTGCAATGAGAAGGGGGACACTGTCTGTCTGGGAAATTTGCCGCCGTATTTGTAGGTCCAATATTTTTGTCCTCTGTTCATTCTTCAAGACCTAAATATTGCTATTGAGTAGGTTGATCTTATCCATGCTTCTCTTTAATGTGAGATTACAGAATTTTAAGCCAAATTATACAGCACCAGCTCCTCTGCTTTGGCTTATCACGGTTACAGACCAGCAATCTTATTATTCTACATATAGAATATTTTTCGATGTTTGGTAATTATGTACTTACCAATCAACCTTGTAAAATTGTGTGCAACACAGCACTGCTTGAAATATTTCTATGTTTGGCACAGGATGAAGAATGCTCCTATTGGCACGAGGTATATGTGTTTATTCTTACTTATATGTATCTTCCTATTTTATGTATGCTTGGTTAATTCTTTACATTCGAGTTGTAGAATTCATCTCTATAGGGTTACTAGTATTAAAAGAAATCTGATGTATTTTTGACTGAATAACTAGATCTTGTTTCGTGACTCATGCAAGTGTAGGGAGAATATGCTCTAGTATTGCTAATGACTGCTGACACTAATTGCTTTCAAGGTGTTCCCAAATGTGTTCTTCCAAAGCAATAAATAACTTTGAAATAGTCATTAGCTAGTTGGCATAACATTCTATAAAATAGTCACTCAAAATGGGATAAGACATATATTATTTGGTTTTTCTTGTTTGGTAGGTTTAGGGAGGGNAACTGCCGACACTAATTGCTTTCAAGGTGTTCCCAAATGTGTTCTTTCCAAAGCAATAAATAACTTTGAAATAGTCATTAGCTAGTTGGCATAAAATTCTATAAAATAGTCACTCAAAATGGGATAAGACATATATTATTTGGTTTTTCTTGTTTGGTAGATTTAGGGAGGGTGAATTGAATCCCATGGATGCAGAGCAATAGACAGAGTATGATCACAAGATGGTGAATTTTATTGTTGATTATTACAAGAATAATGAGAAATCACTCTTCTCAATCCAGTTCAGGTTTTCACAATAACCTATCAATTTCTTTTTGTATCCTTACCATGCACTTTCCAAGAATTAGTTACCCGTAAAAAGTTTAGCCCTTGCACGACAGTGTTATTTTGCCAGAGTTTGTAGAGAATTAGCTAGAAAAAAGTACTCCATTATATTGCGAATAAAATTAGTAAAGCTCAATCTTTTAATGGATACATTTTTACTATCCTAGCTGGTTGGTGATCATTGCGCATGATAAAAATTTATTTAGTTCCATGAGGATTTGAATTTGTAATATTTGTCACTATGGTTAAATTTTAAGAAATTTGATTTATGTTGTAAGTTATTTGATAAAATTAGTTCTTTAATCCTACAAATAAAAATATTCAAATAGAAAAAGAGTTTTCAACAACAAAATATTGTGGCAGAAATAAACTGCCACTATTTTTTTAAAACATTAATATTATATTGTAGCGGTTATAAATCCCCACATAAATGTTTTTAAAAAAAATATTTTTATCATATTTTGAGGGTTTATAAACCCCCACAATATATTTTTTGAACCATTATGATCATATTGAGGGGGTTTATAAACCCTTGCAGTATTTCTTTTTTGACACATCGAAATCATATTGGGGGGTTTTAAACTAGCACTAATTATCTTTCAAAACTCCTTCATAACATTTTCTTAAAAAAGTATTTAAATCATATTTTAGGGGTTTTTAAACCCCCACAATATCATTTTTGAACCATTATGATCATATTGAGGGGGTTTATAAACCCTCGCAATATTGTTTCTTTGGCACATCGAAATCATATTGCGGGGATTTTAAACTAGCATTATATATCTTTCAACCCCTCTCCCCTCCTCCCCCACCCCACAAATTAAAAATTCATTTTGTGGCGGTTAGCATGGAGGTTTTAAAAATCCGCCGCAATAATGCTCGTGGCAAAGGTAACTGCGGCACTTCTAGAAACCGCCATAATTCTTTTTGTGGGAGTCAAAAATCGTCACAATTTGACCAAAAATCCCCCACAAAGTAACTGTTTTCTTGTAGTAACAAGCAATGCGATAACCAACGTTATAAACCAGCTTTAGCAGTTCATATGGTTAATGTCTCCGCGTCAATATTATCTCCCAAAGTATGGAGACAGGTAAATTTCTATTTTCGATATTTCATTTTATTTTATGTGAACCTATTTGTTTAAACTCGCGAAATTTATGAAAGAAAAATATTTTAGAACTCAAGGTCTTTATAAGAGTACTTCTTTCGTCTAAAAAAAAGAATGATACTTTTCGGATTTCGAGAGTCAAATGAGTTATATTTTTTTACCACGCTTTTTTCATATATCTGTTAAATATTTTAGATTATTAATTATTGTGACTTATACGATTTTTTTATGTAGTTTTCAAATATATAAATTTTACATAAAAAAACTTAAAGATTCTATGCTAGATCCCATAGTTAAAGTTAAGAAATTTGAAAAGTATCTTTCTTTTTTGGATGGAGGGAGTACTATATATGCATTTTGTAAGAACTAGAAAGTTTAAAGGGTAAAAGTTTTCCCAAATATAGAAATGTGTTATTCTTTTCGGAACAGATTAAAAAGAAAATATAATCTTTATAAAATGAAACAAAGGTTATTTAATTTGATGGAATCTTTCTTATTAATTTACTAACATAAGATTGATGAGTATATATGTACAAACTTTCCATATTTTATGAAAACAACAGGCACCACGTACGATGGCAATGTTGCGAGGTAATCAATGATATTGGCAGCGTCCTACATATCAGAATTAGAGGTTGCAATCAGTGGGAATCAGTAACCTCACCCTTTCACGACAAGTATGGAGACTTTGCCTACTTTCAAAGAAAGGTTCATCCAGTGATTAATAGGACAAGAAATTTAGAATTAGTACTTGAGAGATCAGCAAATTCAAACCCCTAGCTGTTAACCAATTATACAGAAATGTCTGATCCTAGATCCCCTCTGTTTTGACCTATGATTATCGTTTGTAAGCTATTTTACTCGGATTTTTCGAAAATATTGATAGGTGTGTGTCCGATCCTCCAAAATAGTAATCCGACACGGGTGCACCAGGTGTTTTGGAGAGTCCACGCAATATAATTTGCAAATAGGTACGGGACTTGCATGTTATTGCCTGGTCCATCCCAAGTGGTGTTCCAATTATCTTGTCTTCTACTATAGGAATCTATACTTGTGCTACTCCATGTAATACCATATGTAGTCGGACTTTTCTATAACAACATCCTTATATAGCAAATATTTACTATAAAAACCAATCTTTTTTCGGAACAAATATTTATATCATGTTATAACACACACACACACACACATATATATATATATATATATATATATATATCCTCTATATAACAACACTTCACTATAGCAGTAAAAATATATCTGAACAAATGGAGCTGTTATAGAGAAGTTTGACTGTATAATAGTATATCCATTTGAAAAAACAAATATAGGGGTAAATATATCCATCATGATAGTATGTTGCAGTTGAACAATTTTAAATCACCCTTCAGAGGACGAAAAAATGGATCATAAATAACTCATACTACTTTTGAAGTTTTCATTGAAATTAGAACTTTGGATCCGCAATATGTACAAAGATTAACGCTAATTTTATACATTTGAAGCATTAATCTATTATAAAAAGTTCAACATTTGCAAGATTCACAAGGATGGGTTCAGAATAGATCTTAAATAGCGAATCTTTTTTATTTTCTATCATTTATAATTTTTGAGTCTCAAATTTGACCTTCTGATTTGTATTGTATTTTCAAAGTAATTCACATATGATTCGATTGTAACTTTTAAATATGTGACAAAAACAACTTTGAAACTTCAGTATTATTATAATAGGTAAAATATGGTGTCATGAGTGAAACTAATCCAAAATAAAGTGATGAGCAGCACACGTGCAAGTATATATACAGAAAAATTACCCAGCCGAACAAATTAAAATTAAATGTTTAATTTTTCTTGAAAAACAATTGTTTTTAACATAAATATTTACTTTAGTTTTATAAAGTTTTACAGCAGCAAAGGGAGAATAAGATTTTAATGTTAAAGCCTTTGGAAATTTTAAATAATAAACCAAACAAAGAAAGGAAGAAAACAAAAGTGCTTAACTACTAAAACGCAAGAAGAGACACAAGATTCCCACTTATTGCAACCTCTAATTCTGATATGTAAGTTGCTCTCAATACCATCTGCTTCATTGATTACTTCACAACATTGTCGTCGTGGTGCCTGTTGTTTGATACAATGGGTTCACCAATTAAATTCTTCACAAACCAAAAAATGGTCTATTAATTTAAGGTGGATATTTTTACAAGTATACTCATCAATCTTATGTTACTAAAAAATATAAGAAAGATTTCATTAAAAATTAGTTAATTAATTAATCACTTTGTTTCATTTTATGTGATATTATTTATGTTTTAGCTTGCTTCAAAAGATAAATAGGCCTAATTTAACTTTAACATATATAACATATTTAAGACTAGAAGTTTTAAAATTATTTATTTCTTCTAACTTCATGTACCTACTCAAATATGATTCACTGAGACGAATTAATGGAGTAGAAGTTTATTTTAGGTCATAGCACAAACTATAAATAAAGTGAAGTCTGTCACATAAAAAATATTGGAGAAATAGAACTAGTCACATGATGGGACAGAGGAACTATTTGACTATTATATACATAAAACTATTTTAGAATTAAAAATAGTTCAAAATGTTTTTTAAAATCATAATAATTAAAAAACTCAGTTTGACTCCTCTAGACAATAATGATATCATATAAATGTGACAAAAGCTCTATAGTGAGATGACAAAGAGAGAAATTGTTAAAATTGCCCCATAAAGATTGTACGTATACCTGATGGAAATCGAGTTCTTTCGTGAGAGAAACGTCGATCTCAGCCACACAACTACCAATCTTTTGATAAGAAGCGAACAGGTAACGGCAGCGATTAATGCAACCATCTAAACAGGGGCGCCCAAGGGCAAGCCACTAAAGCAAATGCTTTAGGCTATCAAATTTTGAGGGCCCCAAATTTTTATTTTTGTTTTCTACTCGTATTTGTATTGAAACTATAACTAATCTAGATTCGTACCGTGTAAGGCCTAGTAAAAGAAAAAATACATTTTAACAGGATTTTTTTAACCACAGGACTCGAACCCGATATATCTAATTAAGTTAAGTTGGATCATATACACCTCACAATAATCTTAAAAGGAAGGGTCTAAATATATTGGGTATGTTAAAATAAAAAAAATAAAATATTTTATAAAAAGTAAAGATAACTTTAATTTAGTATTGATGTAACAGTTTGAGCAAAAATTGGAAAAAGAGAATCTCTCTCTCTGAAATCTTGCCGCGAATATAAAACTTTTCATTATTTAAACTTTACTATTGGCATAATTAGTGAGGTACCTAAAATATTATTCTCCTTTTACAATTCTCACTAAAAATGTGTAATAGACTTTTAGAATCCGTTTTTTGGTATCTTCAATAATCCAAATCTTATTTTTTATCTTTCTCATCAGAAAATGTGTACTACATTCTTATATTCTCTTTCTTGGTTTCTGCAAAAATGCTTAAGTTCTCGACAACTTATATTGTTCTTTGTAGAAAGAAAAGAGTTTTATTTTTTCTATAAAAAACAAGAGTTAAAGAGTACCGTTGAATAAAATTATATTGCGCATTATTTTTTCCTTTGTTTCTCCCTCCGGTTTCAAGCGTTTCAACAAGTATATTAGTACATCAAAAATTATTTCGATATCAAATTATACACTTCTTGAATCTGGTTCTATTATCTAAGATCAACAATATCTTAGGAGAGATTAAATTATTTATAAAAAAAACTATTAACAACTTTACATCTTAAAAAGCTAGAAAAATAGACCTCAATTAAAAATATAGATGAATGTTGTTTTTCTTCTGAAAGCCCCAGATTAAAAATTGGCTTTAGGCCACCAATCTTCTTGAGCCGCCACTGCATCTAAAATCTTCACTAGCTCCGCCGCGAGACGATAGCTAATAGCAATGCCGCCACCGCCGAATGCCATACTGTATGAACCTAATACGTTTATCTCCACACTTTCGGAATTCCCACCAATGTAATACATTTGGTTGTGATCATATTTAGCCAAAACTGTCACCAAATTCTCTGGAAAAAACACAGTATCGTCATCTCCCATTACAAACCACCTCACATTGTTTAAACCTAGTTCAAAGCTTTCCTTTACAATCCTTGCAATCCTCACAGCTGACCTGTCACCGAACCATCACGTGTACTCGAAGTTGGAAGTATCTTCGGAGACCCTATAGGGTGGAGAAGTTTCGGGCCATGGCTCGTTTTCCTGGGGCTTTTCATCGAGCCACACGAACCCTCGCGTTACATTTGGTCTCCACCAGAGCTTAGAGTAACGCGAGCGATTGGTCCATGTTTTAGCGGACCCTCCAATGCCAAAGAGAATGTGGGATATGTTTGTTTCTTCTTCTTCTTCTTCTTTGCTTATATTTTCTACTACTAGTTTATTTGTAACCACAGCAGCATTGTAAGCATAGGAGATTAGAGAAATGGAGGCGACTAAGCAGATAATAATTAGAAAGCTCTTGGCAATGAAAATGGTGCAAAGTTTTGGGACTAATTTGCGGTTATTAGGGAAAGGGACGTAGCGTTTCTGGAGAGACATCTCCTTCATTTCTATGACCTCGTTGTTCAATGGATAGTGGTCTTCTACTTAAAACCTATGGAACCTAAAGGCTTGCGTCCTATTTCGTGCTGCTTGATTTGCTACGTAGTTATGGAATTTTTTTTTTGTTAATCAAATACTATGTTTTATTTTGAGCTATATTCATGTACACAGTATGTGTCAAAAATATGTCATTGTTTGAATTTCGAGAGCCAAAGTTTTTAATTCTTTTTTTTTTTGGGTGTGAATCCTCTCTCATTTAATCCCCTTTGTTGGAGTTATTGCTCTTTTGGGTAACTCGAACCCACAACCCTCGGGTTGCAGGTGGAGGGTGTTGAACGTCTAAACAACCCCTCTTGTCAACTTCTTAATTCTTAACCATGAATTCAAATATAAAATCTGTAAGTTTTTTGAAATAAGAAATATTATAAGTCACAATAATTAATAATTTAAAATATTTAAACAAAATATGAAAAAATCAAAGTAAAAAACTTACTCCCTTCGTTCACTTTTACTTGGCACGTTTTGACTTTGCACGCCCCTTATGAAATAATAAATGAAGTGCATAATTTATCATGATACTCATATTAATTGATGCATATTTTATTGAATTTGAGAAAATAATTTGAAATGAGTAATAAATAATGTGGGTATAACAGAAAAAATAAATTGTCTTTTCTTGACTCGGGTAAATGACTAAACCTGACAAGTTGAACGGGAGTATTTAACTTTTGAAATCCCAACACCGCCACCCGACGGAAGGAGTACTATTTTTACTTGATGAATAAAATTATCTCGGAGACGGAGGACTGTAGTGGAGAACTATTCAAATCTCGAGGAATGGCTTACTATTATGCAATTCGAGCTAACCAGAATTCATAACTTTCATTGGGCAATTCATCGGTCCCTAATTTACGAAATAAGGGTTTTATATTGATTAGAACTTTGGATCAATATCTACAACGATTAAGTTATTATCTCTTAGTTATTTATATATTTCGAGGATTACATAGATCTAGTAGAGGCAATAATCTATTTGAAGAAGTGCGTACGCTATTACTCACTCCGTTACAATTTATGTGAACTTGTTTGATTGGGCACAGAGTTTAAGAAAAAATGAAAACTTTTGAAATTTATGGTCCTAGACAATTCAAAAAGGGACCCAGAGTATTTGTGTGGTTATAAAAATATCTCATTAAGGGTAGAATTGTAAGTTTAAGCAAAATTATTTTCAAATTTAGAAAGTAGTCATTCTTTTTGGAACGGACCAAAAAAAAAATAGATTTACATAAACTGGAACGGATGTAGTATTAAGTAAGATTCACGGCAATGGGCTTAATATATCTTTAGAATCAAGTCCCAATTTAACCCATTCGGCTTTAGTAAACTCTGAAATTGATATCAATCTGTCGTGCAATTCTTTTTGTATACAATCTTAGTTTGATAAAAGTTGGGCGTTAATTAACAAAGTTTATGGTACTACTACATTAAAATTTTAAAACTCTTTTGCCAATTATACTAGTTTTTTTAAATATTAATTCCCCAGTTTAATTGGGAGTGTATTAATCTTGAAATGATAGAGGGAAATGTGGCCTTACCTCCAAAAATTACAACACAAGGACAAAGGATTGTATAGGGTAAAATATGGTATGACATGTGGTCATCTAAAGGAAGGACACGTGGAACTCAAGACGGGAATGGCCAAAGACCGAACGCAGTTATTCCGCTTGTCAGCGAAAGGGATAACGTTTATAAAGGTGTGTTAAATGCTCTGCGCCCGGTAGCATTTAATAGAGAATACTTTATGGCATTAAGAGCGACGGCCCGTTACACAAAATTTGGTATTTATGTTCACCGTTACATCTTCATCAATGACCCTCATAATTGATATTAAAGGAGGGCACGATTTTAGGTCATCTTTCCCTAGACACAACTATAAATAGTGAGCTCAATTATCATTGTAAAGGACACAAATTTTCTGACAAACTTACATTATATTCTATACAAAGCTTAACACAATTTTACTTTCTCGCTTTTTGATTTCACTATTGTTATGCCCAAAAGCCTTGTTCCCGGAACTGTTACTTCTGTTGTTTCATCTACATTCAAGACTAAGTATTACATAATTCTTCAATTATTTTATTATTTTAAGGATCAAGTTAGTTTACTTGTCTAGCAACCACGTATAAATTCAACTGTACCGTTTTACGGGTAAACAGTTTGGCGCCCACCGTAGGGCCTAGACAACCGTGCAATTAAATTGATCCTTGCCTTTTTTACTAACGTGCTTTAATTATTTTGTCTTAGAAAAAATCATAAGAAATGGCAGATAACACTGTTAACAACACGCGCAACCCCGAGATTCGAGAAGATCAACCTTATTGCGAGGACTTAATCAGCGACACCTACAATGAGGGGAATGGCGTCACACCGGTGCATGACAGGCAGTATCCTTGACATGTTCGGGAGACGACTCCCGATGATGCTGATGAGGAGCATGTCGTTAACGCGGTAAGGGTCTTGCAAGAGCAACATGCGATCATTCTAGGCCATCTCACGCGACAGGATAGGGTTATGACAGAGTTGAAGCAAGCGTTGTCGAGGGCTTCGAATAATGCAAACATAAGAGATCCAATTCCTCTTGGTGTTTCCGCTAATCAAACAACATAGAGGGTAGATAACTACACTCCCAGGGGTGAAGTTGGCTCCGACGAGGCTGGGGGGAGCGGATCCGGTCTCAATAATAAGAACGATCTTTTCAAGAATGAACTTTTACTGTTTATGAGGGAAGTAAATGCCTGCATGGACCAAATCCCGAGCGCGCCACCATTACTGAACGGCCGGGACTAAAGAAGTATACTCAATTGTCGTACAAGCTGAGTGCGGCACCAGAATTAATCTTGAAACTGTTTAAAATGCCTGAAGTGCCAAAGTATAACTGAACTTCAGACCCTCAGGAGCATATTACCACCTACACAACGGCGGTGAAAGAAAATAATTTAGCTCCTCACGAAATTGAATCTGTGTTGTTAAAGAAATTTGGAGAAACTCTCATGAGGGGAGCTTTGTGGTGGCATTCAATGTTGTCCGAGCATTCCATAGATTCCTTTAAAATGATCACGGACTCTTTCATCAAGGGCCATGCCATGGCCATAGAGGTACAAGCATGGAAGGGCGATATATTCAGGATAGCGCAGGGAGAGTTCGAGTTACTATGAGAATTCATTACTCGATTCCAGAAGGAAAGAATGTTGCTCCTGGCTGTCCCGGATGAATGGGAAGCTAAAGCATTCACCAAGGGATTGAATCCGAGAAGTTCAGACGGTTCCCGGAAGCTGAAGGAAAGCCTACTTGAGCTTCAAGCAACGACTTCGGCAGATGTCCACAACTGGTACGAGTCAAAAATAAGGATAGAAGATGACCAGGTTAGTTTTCCATCATTGACCAAATGACGAGAGAAGAGCAAAGAAAAATCAAAAGATGATTACGACACGGATAGACGGACTCCGAGGGGCCGATTTTTGCCCTATGAGTGGACTGAAGGTCGTGGCAGAGGCTTCCGGACAGCAGACAAATTCACCATTGACAGGAGGACCGATCGTGGATGGAACAACAGATCACTGCAGGATAAAGAAATGTTAGGGTCACGGGATCCTTCTTACCCCCAAGTTATCGGAATACAACTTTAACGTCAGTATAGTGGAATTGGTGTCAGCCATGAGAAATATCACAGAGGCATGGTTCCTGAGACCAATGAGATTTGATCCTAGCCACAGGGATCCCAACTTATGGTGTGAATACCATGGGATGAATGGCCACCAGACAGGGAACTGCCGACATCTTCGGGAAGAAGTGGCAACACTATTGAAGAATGGTCACCTCAGAGAGTTCTTAAGTGACCGAGCTAAGAACAATTAGGGTCGTAACATAGACAAAACGAAACCCTCAATATGATCTTCGTAGGGAATGAGATTAATGGGGTCACCTTTTCGGTGGCAAAGAAGACGAAAGTATCAATAACTCATAGTAAAAGGCTCTGGGAAGACGATATCACTTTTACGGAGGAGGACATAGACGGATTGCTGCTACCGCACAACGATGCACTGGTAATTTCTTTAAATGTGTTAGATTTTAAGATTAAACGTATTCTAGTGGACCCAGGAAGTTCGGCTAATATCATACAATGGAGAGTACTAGAGTAAGCTAAACTCACCAGGAGAATTATTCCGTCCACAAAGCTCCTCACTGGATTCAACCTCGTGAGCATGACTACCCAAGGAGAGATTTATTGCTCTAATGAAAACAACCCTTTTTAGGGTAGTAGATGGTGACATGGGATACAATATCATCCTGGGAAGGCCATGGCTACACGAGATAAACGTTGTGCCCTCAACGTATCACCAATTGTTAAGTTTCCAACGCTCGAAGGAATCAAGCAGATAAGGGGTGATCAATGGCAGCAAGAGAGATGAATGCAATTTCGGTCTCCAATAGCAAAGGAAAGGAACACACGACATAGCAATTACAGGAACCGACACCTACCCCCAAACCAGAGGAGGTTAGCCCGGGGAGAGAGGCGTCGGAACAGTATCAGATGCTGAGATATTTCCAAGTTCTAGAAGAGACGGATGCAACAAAATCCATGGCAGAAGAACTGGAGCAATTTCCATTGTTCGAAGAATTCCTAGAAAGGAAATATCACTTGGGGACAAGATTACACCCGGAGCTCAGGTCCGATTTTATTGAATTTCTTAAAATTAATACTGATATTTTTGCATGGTCGTATGAGGATATGACATGTATCTTAACAGAGGTAGCCGTGTACAAGTTAATCTTGGATCCCAACATACCTCCGGTACGACAAAAGAAGCGCCCTATTGCCAAGCTAGGAATAAATTCGTCAAAGAAAAGGTAACCTGTTTACTCAATATCGGTTCGATCCTAGAGGTATGATATCCGGACTGGCTAGATAATGTAGTAGTAGTTCCTAAGAAGAACAATAAATTTTGCATGTGTGTAGATTATAAAGATCTTAATAAGACATGCCCGAATGACTCGTTCCCACTCCCAAATATCGATCAAATGATTGATGCCACGGCCGGGCACGAGTTAATGAGTTACCTCGATGCTTATTTCGAGTACAAAAAAATCAAGATGAATCTAGAAGATCAGGAAAAGACTTCATTTATAACTAATTTCAGTACATATTGTTACGATGTGATGCCCTTTGGGTTGAAAAATGCCGGAGCCACTTATCAACGACTCGTGAACAGGATGTTTGAAAATCAAATAGGAAAAACTATGAAAGTTTATATAGACGATATGCTCATTATGTCTTTGAATGCAGGTGACCACCTCAAACATCTTCATGAACTTTGGACATCATGAGGAATAATAATATGAAACTTAATCCCGAGAAATGTATGTTCGGGGTTAGTTCTGATAAGTTTCTTGGATTTCTGGTCTCACAAAGGGGAATTGAGGTGAACCCCGATAAAAGCAAGGCCATAGAAGACATTTCGTACCTACTGTCAAACGTAAAAGAAGTCCAAAGGCTCACACAAAGGTTGGCAGCTTTGAGCAGGTTTATTTCCGGTCGTCGAAAAAATGTCATCACTTCTTCGCACTGCTCAAAAAGAAAAATAATTTCGAATGGACACCGGAATGCCAACAGGCTTTGAGGGATTTGAAGAAGTACTTATCAATCCCTCCATTGCTTTCAAAACCAAAAGAAGGTGAAACGGTGCTAGTTTACTTCGCGGTCTCGGAAGTTGCGGTAAGTGTTGTTTTAGCCAGAGAGGACGAAGGTGCGGAATCTCCCATTTATTATGTTAGTAAAATTTTAAAGCGAGCAGAGACTCGCTACCCACATTTAGAGGAACTGTCCTTAGCACTCGTAGTTGCCGCTCAAAATCTCAGGCCTTACTTCCAATGCCACCCAATAGCCGTGGTGACTGCTTTTCCTTTATGGAACATTTCTCCATAAACTCGAGCTCTCGGGAAGATTGATCAAATGGGCCACGAAATGAGCGAATTTGACATAGAATGTAAACCAAGGACTGCAATTAAGTCACAAGTCTTGGCCGACTTTGTGGCCTATTTCAGTCCGGGATTATTGCCTCTAGCAACCAATGAGGTAGTAATGGTGTCGGAATCGGCATCAGGGGTTTGGACCTTATAAAAGGATGGAGCTTCCAACGTGAGAGGGTCCGGGCTCGGAATAGTCTTAATCACACCGTTGGGGGAAACCCTAAGGCAAGCCATCAGAACGGTCCCTTTGACTAACAATGAAGCAGCGTATGAAGCTTTGATCGCAGGGCTCGAATTGGCTCAATGAAATAAAGGGATTGGAGTCTGGACGGTAGTACAACTGATGAATTCAATCCTGGATACGGATGGCTATTTTGAGGTAAATTCGACTAATTTGGTCTGGGATTGGAGAAATGAAATCATCGACTATCGCGAGCATGGGAAGTTGTCCAAATACCCCAATGCATCACGGGCGTTATGTTCCAAAGCAGCACGATATAGCTTCAAGAAAGGCCAATTGTATAGAAAGTCTTTCCAAAGCCCGTCGGCCCGGTGCATAGGGGCATCTGAAGCTAATTACATCATGAGAGAGGTCCATGAAGGGATATGCGGTAATCACTCGGGCACAGATTCCTTAGTACTAATGTTGGTACGGGCAGGATACTACTTGCACCGAATGGAGCAGGACGCCAAAGATTTCGTACGAAAATATGATAAGTGCCAACGCTACGCACCACTAGTGCATCAACTGGCAGAACCTTTACATTCAGTTCTGTCCCCATGGTCGTTCATGAAATGAGGGATGGACATCGTCGGACCACTGCCACCGGTTCCAGGAAAGGTAAGATTTCTTTTAATTTTGACTAACTATTTTTTTAAGCGGGTGGAAGCAGGTCCTTATCAGAAGATCGGGGAGCGCGAGGTGGTCGCTTTCTTGTGGGACAATATAATTTGCAGGTTCGGAATACCAAAGGATATTGCATGTGATAATGGGCCACAGTTTATCGGTGCAAAAGTTATAGAGTTCCTCGAAGATTTAAAAATAAAGAGAATCACATCTTCGCCCGATCATCCGAGCGCAAACGGTCAAGCAGAGTCAACAAACAAAGTGATTATTCAAAACCTCAAGAAAAGGTTGGAAGAGGATAAAGGCAATTGTCCCGAAGAATTACCGGTAGTTCTATAGGCGTACCGAACAACGGCGAAGTCGAGTACAGGAGAAACCCCTTTTTCCCTTATGTACGGTGCAGAAGCTCTAATCCCGGTAGAAGTAGGGGAACCCACCTTGAGAGATTTTCAGGCAAATGAAAAATCGAACAACGAAACAATGCTAATCAACTTAGAGCTGCTCGAGGAACGCATGGACTTGGTGCATGTAAGAATGGCTGCTCAAAAACAGAGAATGGAGCGGTATTATAATCGAAGAGCCAACCACTGTTATTACGAAGTAAGTGATTTGGTTATGAGGAAAGTAACTCAAAATACTCGAGAGCTCAACGCGGGGAAACTGGGTCCAATGTGGGAAGGTCCCTACCGGATTTCAGTTGTCACCGGAAAAGGCTCATACGAGTTAGAGAACCAGAATGGAGACAAGTTGCCGAGCACTTATGACGTAGTGCACCTCAAAAGATATTATTGCTAGAACATTATCCGATCAAAAGGTATGTGCTGCACTCTTTTTTCCTTTATTCAGATTTTGTCCCAATTGGATTTTTCTGACAAGGTTTTTAATGATCCAGCGTCAGAAATCATCCTACGAAGATAGCAACAATAAGACATTTAATAGCTAGGCATACAAGTTTCCACTCGAGGAAGATAATCTTTTTCTCTATAGCAAATTCCCACTAGGAAGTTAAGTTTGCTACCGAGCAAAGGTAAGGGTGGCAAGTGGGCCGGTCCAGACTCAGGACCGGCTTGGGACCATGAGCCAAACGGGCTAAACAGGCCAGGACCGTTTGGCCCGGTTTTAGTGGGTCTGGGCCGGTCTTGTGGGCCGGTCCTATGATTTAGTCCCGTCAGGACCGGGACCGTTTAGCACGCCAGAGCCCAGGACCGGCCCGGTCCCTTAACGGGCCAAACGGTCCCAACGTCTATTTTAAAATAAAACAAAATGTATAGTCGTTGGGCTGTCAAAAATAGCCGTTTAACCCCCCTCCCCTCCACAACTTTATTTTAATCCCAAACTTTTTATAATTACACTTTTTCCCTATTTTCAAGTATAAATACCCCATCATTCTTTCATTGTTTCTTACAAAATCATCAATCTATCACAATCTCTCTCTAATTTTCTTCTATAATTGCTACTATTGCTTACTTTATTGTTACTAATTGTATAATATATAAGCTATATTCGATATATATATATATATATATATATATATATATATATATATATATATATAT